>BQNB010013435.1:0-77173 GCA_026074375.1 Tanacetum coccineum | reverse complement strand
CTCTGAAAATTGACTTTTATGGTTTAGGTATCAAGAATATGATTTAGCACACTTAAAACTCGTTTTTGAGTTTTGTATTTATACTTTCTGGAAGTCGGTTCGATACGGCATGTCCAAGGGGTTGGATACGGCGTATTAAGGGTTTCTTGGAGTAGGGACCACACTTGATATCTTCCAGAATCTTCACATACTATATCTTCAATACGACGTATTGGTCTTCTCTGGATATGGCATATTGAGCTTGTTTCCTTCACGGTCTTTGGTGAGTGCATGCACGGATACGTCGTATCTTCCTTGATGGATACGGCGTATTGGTAGTCAGAATCATTAATCTTCAAAATATCTTCGTTTAAGCTCCAGAATGCGCGTCTTTTTCTAATGTTCACCAAGTACTCCATAATTACTGCAATTTTTAAATATAAACGATTAAGTAACAATTCTTTGCAATAACTATACAAAATGGGTTAATAACATGGGATAAATGATGCTATAAAATAGACGTTATTTGATGTCATCAAATATACCCCCACTTGAATCCTACTTGTCCCCAAGTAGCCTTTAGAAGTTTATAAAAATGTATCTCTAAGGATATTTTCCGTTAAAGCATTTATTTGATCTATTACAAGTACACAACCAAACACCTCACGAAATAGGAAGATGAAAACACTCAAATCACTCAACTAATCTATGTGGTAACATGTAACTAATTCGCTCAATTGCTCGGTCGTGACGAGTATTCTATCATAAGCTTGGCAAGGATACACATCTCCACCACTAAAGCCAAGGAGTAACAAGTTTATAGAGGTAAATATGGGTTTTTATGATAAGGTTAAGGGTTGATCATTCTACAATCTTTCACCAGAAGTACCACTCCAACAAGGCAGCTGAAGCACACATACATGGCCGTAACGACGGAATAGACATGTGTCTTCGATCACATCCTCATTCAAATTTAACCAACGGTTAGGATGAAGAATGATATAGGGTAGGGAAGAGAGGTAAATTGTGGTTAAAAAAAACAAAACAAATAGATTAAGACTAAAATACAAGTTGCTAGACACCTTTTTCCCGACCGTTACCATGATAAAGACACAACTATTTACAACGTCTTGATCGTAGATCAAAAACAACAACCTAAGTTGGCGTTCCCATAACGGTCAACTTCCCAATCATCCCATACTTTACATACTCTACAAGGTAAGTGGCGATATCTTTTACTTTGTACAATATTTTGCGTCGTCAATTTGTAAGACGTATCAGCGAATAATCGATCCTTCGTGTAATTCCTTCGGTAATGCTCTTGCGAAACGATTATCTTCAAACTTTCTCTCTCTTTTTTTGTTGCAATTTTTCTCATTTTTTTGATTTTTTTAATAACTCTATACGAAAATCAGAGTAGTTTCACCATCTTCACGATCATAATAATTCCGGATAATTCCTTCGATAATTTCTTCATTCTTCGGACGTACCATTAATTGCGATGGTAGTAAAAATACATGAGTTTTGACTATAATATACATTCCCATTTGCGATGTGCAAATTTCTAACCGCACCAAAGATAGAAAATGACACAAGACTCGAGAAATACAAACTTTACACTTTAAGCAACTAGCAACTGTAAATTAAACTTAATCTAACAGGGTAGGTTAAGGTGTAAGGGTGTAACGAAACAAATAATTGGTGAAATTCCTAAAGGATTGGCTCTACGGGTTGTTCTAAGTGTATCTTCACTCTAATGGAGAGAGTGGAAAAGGGGTTTATACAGGAGGCTAACTAACCGGTGTAGTTAGTTAATAAACAACATGGATAGGCTTTTTGGGTGTAATCCTAAAAATTTACCAATTTAAACAAGTTACTCCAATTAAATCCATAATACTCATTATTGTGGTCTCGAGTGATATACCAAGTCAAGTTCTAAAGTCTACTACATCACCGGCACACTCATATTTTTGTAGAATTTGGGTAGACATTTAGAAACGGATAGGGCTAAATTCTCACAATATCTAACAAGGGTTATTGTGTGCGGGTTATGTATCAAGTAATTTCACAAAAGTATGCTTGAAAAAATTTAAATTTGAGCATAATTTAAGCATTTTAGTGTGAAAAATAGGACAAGTATCATTCTAATTCCCATCCCCCCACTTGAATTATACAACGTCCTCGTTGTATAGTTAAAACATTAAAAATACGGGAATTAAAAAGAATTAGAATGTGAAACTCCCCTGATATTTGCTTAGTAGATTCTCCATGTAGGTTTGTTGAGCAAGATTGTGTGTTGAACAGCCGTCTTGAAGTTTCACGACTCCAACACTTTAAGATCTCCATATTTGTAAATTCTCCACCAATATTCGTCGATATTTCTTTCACGAGATAACGTGCATTCCTATATTGGTATCTACGGTTAATTTAAACTAAACTAAACAAAATAAATACGGGTCAGTCTAGTGAATACGCCGTATCATGCGAATGAATACGCCGTATTGCCATAACTGACAATAATATTTTTAAAGTGCATAAAGAAGTAAAGACTGATAACGTCCAGACAATCAATACGCCTTATGGTATGGAGTGGATACGCCGTATTGATGTCTGAGAAGACAGACTCGATGAAATTAAATAACATTCCGGTTTGTCTCCCGGGAAGCACTTTTGTTTACAGCAAAGTCTTTAAGTTATACTTGTTTACCAGCTTCTTTTCTACTCAACTCTAGTTATCATCCATCCTTCGTCCATCATACGAAAGATTTCCTGGTATGCTCGGCATGCATCTTCGCTTGTTCTTTCTAAATCGTCGTATTCATCTTCTTTAATAGCAACATACTCTTCGTCTTGTCCGAATGAATACTTGATCATCTCGAATCTTCTTATATTGCATACCGGAAACTCATGAATTTCACATAACTCTTCTCTTTCCACAACATATTGATTTATCTCATATGCATCATCATAGTTTGTATACACGTTCCATCGTCTCCTTTGTTCGTAACGTGACTCATCATCATCGTCTTCTTCGATTAATCCTTCTATGTTAGCCTTATTTCTTAAAGCTCCTTATTTTAGTTCGCAATCTTTTAAAGCCTCATACCATTCAAGGTCTTGGTAATGGAGTGAGTTTCCAATAACGCAAGCACGGGCAAATTTTCTCCATTACAATAACCATCCTCTCTCCAACTACAAGTTGGCCATTCTGAACATCCAGTCTTATAATTGAAAGGTTTGCAATGGTGTTTGACTGGTGTTGGTTCCTTCCATATTCCATTATCAAGCCATGGCTTGTCATATACCCATGGCATATTCTCATTCCATTCATAGATCTAGTCGTCTTTGAAATCTTCATAAGTTTTAAACCCCATAATATCCTTTGTAAGTAAGTCCGGATCTACTTTGAGAAGGTAATTGATGTGTCGTTGTGTGGTATTTATTTATGATAGTTCAAGTTTTAAATTTATATTTTGCCGACTTAACCAAAAACAACACTTTAACGGGCAGTGTACCCGGTCGGTAGTAGATTCGTGAAAAGTAGGGTGTCGAGCAGTTGAAGCGAGGTTAAATCTCTCAATTTATTTATATTTTGGTTATCTAATCTATGTTAACTCTAATCTAAGTCAAACCTATGCTAATCCTATGTTAGTTATAATCCTAATTCTAACAGGTAAATGGGAGGTTTTAGCCTGAGATACTAGCACGAGTTGGGTTGGTGACTACAATCAATTCAAGACACTTTAACCCACGCAAGAAAATTAACAAAAGATAAAAGAGCGGCCGAGCCTTATGATAGAAAATTGTATTTGCCATCATTAATCCGATTAGAAGGTTGTTTGTTTATTCAGTGCAATGATTACTTATCTCGAAGAGGTATATCACTCTTAGACTTAGGCGGGACTTCATCCTAAGACCTAGACACATTAATTCTGTCATAATTAAAGGATCCGCATAAAGCATCCTTATTTTCTAATTATAATCTATCTTAGGGATTAAAGCAATGGTGATCTTTTTAAACCCTAGCTCATAAAGACTTTACCCACTTACTGCTTAATGTCAATTTATACTATAGTAGTCCACTTGTCCAACTATCCAATGGAATCAGAACATTATTTGTTGAATTATCTAGATTCACCTACTAGTCAACATGTTCAATAAACAACGGCAATTTCCGTTAACTAGTTAAGCCAGAAGCGTATCCTTAGCACGATTTTAGAAGGACAATATTTGTGATCCTATGATTCTAGATGTATAAATCACTATATGGAGAGCTATCTCGGCATCTAGATTACTTGGTTCGTATCACTAGATCCAGTTGAATGATAGGTCGCATACAAAAGCACGTAAACAAGTATATATTGGTAAACATAAACAAGCGTTCAACGATAAATTAAGCAATCAAGATATAAACAAAACCAAACATTCAGATCTTCATAATAACGGCTAATACCTGAAGGTATTATCCTTAAAACATCTTAATTAATACAAGAGTAATTGTTTTAGCCAATGTAAACTAACCGAGTTAACGAATGATACCAAAAACTGAATGATTACAAAAGTATAAGAACTTACATGTTGTATTCTATGGATTGGAATGCGTTGCAAGACCTCTTCTGCTCTTTTTCTCCTTTGAAAATCGACTTTTGTGGTTTAGGTATCAAGAATATGATTTAGCACCCTTAAAACTCGTTTTTGAGTTTTCTATTTATACTGTCTGGAAGTCGGTTCGATACGGCGTATCCAAGGGATTGGATACGGCGTATTGGAGTTTCTTGGAGTAAGGACCACGTTTGATATCTTCCAGAATCTTTAGATACTATATCTTGAATACGTTGTATTGGATTTCTCTGGATATGGTGTATTGAGCTTGTTTCCTTTGTGGTCTTTGGTGAGTACAGGCATGGATACGCCGTATCTTCCTTGATGGATACGGCGTATTGGTAGTCAGAATAGTAATCTTCAAAATATCTTTGATTAAGCTCCAGAATGCGTGCCTTTTGCTAATATTCACCAAGTACTCCGTAATTACTGCAATTCTTAAATATAAACGATTAAGTAACAATTTTTTGCAATAATTCTATAAAATGAGTTAAATACACGGGATAAATGATGCTATAAAATAGACGTTATTTGATGTCATCAAATATCCCCCACTTGAATCCTACTTGTCCTCAAGTACCCTTTAAAAATTTATAAAATGTATCCCTAAGGATATTTTCCGTTGAAGCATTTATTTGATCTATTACAAGTACACAACCAAACACCTCACGAAATAGGAAGATGAAAACACTCAAATCATTCAACTAATCTATGTGGTAACATGTAACTAATTTGCTTAATTGCTCGGTCGTGACGAGTATTCTATCATAAGCTTGACAAGGATACACATCTCCACCGCTAAAGCTAAGGAGTAACAAGTTTATAAAGGTAAATATGGGTTTGTATGAGAAGGCTTTGGGTTGATTACTCTAACTAATCTTTATCGATACCAATATTCTAGGAGGGCGACAAAGACCACACATACACACCCGTAACGACGGGATAGACACATGTGACTGCTCACTCCCACCTCGAATAAGCAAAAGAGTAGGAATAGTAGAGTAATATAGGGTATGGATCTTCTAACTTTCACCAATAGTAATAAACCAACAAGGCAGCTGAGACATGCATACATGGCCATAACGACGGAATAGACATGCACGCTCGATCATATCCTCATTCGCATAAAACCCATGGTTAATGATTAGGAAATGGAAAATAAATTGTTGTTAAATAAAAGTTACGAAACAAATAGATCAAGTCTAAAATACAAGTTGCTAGATACTTTTTTCCGACCGTTACCATGATAAAGACACAACTATTTACAACGTCTTGATCATAGATCAAAAACAACAACCTAAGTTGGCGTTCCCGTAACGGTCAACTTCCCAAACATCCCATACTTTACATACTTTACAAGGCAAGTGGCGATATCTTCCACTTTATACAATACTCTACATCGTCGATTTGTATCAACGAATAATCGATCCTTCGTGTAATTCCTTTGGTAGTTGCGAAACAATTATCTTCAAACTTTCCTTCTTTTTTTGTTGCAATTTTTCTAATTTTTTTGTTTTTTTTTTGGCTAACACTATAAAACGAAACTCGGTGTAGTTTCACTATCTTCACGATCATAATAATTCCGGATAATTCCTTTGATAATTCTTCATTCTTCGGACGTACCATTAATTGCGATGGTAGTAAAAATACATGAGTTTTGACTATAATATACATTCCCATTTGCGATGTGCAAATTTCTTCCAACCGTACCAAAATTGACACAAGAATCGGGAAATACAAACTTTACACTTTAAGCAACTAGCAACTGTAAATTAAACTTAATCTAACAGGGTAGGCTAAGGTGTAAAGGTGTAACGAAAGAATGTAGTTCAAAGAGATTGGCTCTACAGGTGTTCTAGAGGTATAATACTCTTAAAGAGAGAGTATACAAAAGGGTTTATAATGGGGGGGTAAACTAACCAGTGTAGCCATCTTAGTTAATACGCAACATATAAAAGCGTTTTTGGTGTGAATTCCTAAAATTTACCTAAGTTAACAATTACACCATCTCGAAATCCATAGTACACATTATTGCGGTCTCGAATAAGATAATACCAAGCCAAAGTTCAAAGTCTACTACATCACCGTCACACATCATATTATATGGGAATTTGGGTAAACATTTGGAAACGGAAGTTTAAATCTCACAATAACTAACAATGGTTTATTAGTGCGGTTTAAGTAACAAGAAATATCACAAAAGTATGCTTGAAAAAAAATTTTTTTAAATTTGAGCATAATTTAAGCATTTTAGTGTGAAAAATAGGACAAGTAAACATTCTAATTCCATCCCCCACTTGAATTATACAACGTCCTCGTTGTATAGATAAAACATTAAATACGGGAATTAAAAAGAATTAGAATGAGAAACTCCCCTGATATTTGCTCGGTAGATTCTCCATGTTGAGTTTATTAGCAATATTGTGTTGAACAGCCGCCTTGAAGTTTCAAGACTCCAACACTTCAAGGTCTCTAGATTTGTAAATTTTCCACCAATATTCGTCGATATTTCTTTCATGAGGTCCTGTATAATTTCTCAGAAAACAAATGCAATTCTATATCCGTGTATTCGTTGGTTAGACTCGAAATATAAACCTAAAACTGTACAGGAAGTCGATACGCCGTATCCATACCCCAGGATATGCCGTATTGATACCTGTGTCGAATACGCTGTATTTGTTTAACGAATACATCGTATTGACTTTGCTGAAAATAAAGACTGGATAACGTCCAGAAGGTCAACATGCCGTATCCATGGGGTTTGTATACGCCATATAGAAAATCTGGGAAGACAAACTCGATAAAAATTGAAAATACATTTCGGGTTGTCTCCCGGCAAGCACTTTTGTTTACAGAAAAGTCTTTATGTTAGACTTGTCCCAATTTAATCACATCCTTATAAAACAATTTAGGGTCGAACGGGATGCCAAATGGCACATACAAATTCTTGATTAGGAAAATGAATGACATCCCTTTGTTAAGATGATTCCAAGTCATGATATTAAAATTTAGTCCCTTGATAAAAGTTTCAGTTTTGAAAAATTTATTAGATGTATCATGACTTGTTTCCAAAAGCTTATTTAACCCATGTGCATAGGCATCAACATCGGTATTTATTAAATCTGGTAATGGTTTGACAGATAAATCCCCCGAAGAGTGTTCAATATCGACTTTATCATCATCATTGTCCTTATCCGATTTTGAATCATTGGGATAAATTACGTTAAAAGGAAATAGATCATTGGACAAAGATGTTTCATCATTTAAATTAAATCATCGATATGTTAAAGGCTTAAAATCGGTTCAGTTAATAAATCTGATTTAGACATTTGAGCATCATTGTAAACAATGGCTGGGAATTCATTCTCAAAATGTTTAATGAAGTCTAAATCATCAAAACAACTGACTATAGGCTCAGGTGATAAAAGTGAAGGTAAATTGACTTTTTCATTATCGTTTTCTGAATCCGTTTTCAAATCATTGGTAGAAATAATTTTATAAGAAAACATGTTTTTGTCAAAAATTACCGTGTAATCTTCATCGTCGAAATCGTCAAACAAACTCTAAAGTCAATCTCATCGTAAGAGAACTTACCGTGGGTTCACAAGAAAGTGTTTTTTCAGATGATACCTCATCATTAAAGGAAATAGCTGGGAATTCGGTTTCAACGGATCTGAGGTCGTGAAGGTCTTCATCATACCAGATCTTTCCAAACTTAGCAGTTTCCCAGTTAAACACCTTACCACGTTTTCGAGCCTTTTCTTCCTCAAGCCTGATATACTCTTCCATAGTAATGTTAGGGTCGTCCATTTTAACCTGTAATAAATTTGCTAGGAAAGAAAACTGTCAAATAGCTTAATACGTCGTATTCAGTGAACTGAATATGTCGTATTGATGATAGAGTCGAATACGAAACAGCAGGAATATAAACTATTCTAAATTTACCACTAATTAAATTTACATTACTCTTAGGGTTAGATCTAATCTATGTTTAAAACCAAAAACATAATATAAAATCAAGATTTTGTTCACTCCCCGACAGCGGCGCCAAAAACGTGATGTGTCGTTGTGTGGTGTTTATTTATGATAGTTTAAAGTTTTAAATTTATATTTTGCAGACTTAACCAAAAACATCACTTTAACGGGCAGTGTACCGTGTCGGTGGTAGATTCGTGGTATGTTAGGGTGTCGAAACACTTGAAGCGAGGTTAAAATTCTAATTTATTTATTTTTGGTTTATCTAATCTAAGTTAATTCTTAATCTAAGTCAAACCTATGCTAATCCTATGTTAGTCTTATCCTAATTTCTACACAGTAAAGGGGAGGGCTTCAGCTTGGAGAGGACTTGGCACGGGTTTGGTTGGTGACTACAATCTAAATTTCATAAAAGACACTTTAATCCCACGCCAAGCAAATTATAGAGTTGAAAGAGTGGTCGAGCCTTATGATAGTAAACTATAATTAGCCATCATTAAACGATTAGAAGGTTGTTTATTTATTCTGCGCAGTGATTATTATCTCGAAGTGTAAATCAGTTCTTAGATTAGGGAGGACTTCTTCCTAAGACCTGGAACACATTAAATTCTGTTCACAGTTAAAGCATCGTATAAAGCAAATCATATATTGTTATTTATAATTCTATATTAGGGATTAAAGCAATGGTGATCTTATTAAACTCTAGCTATAGAGACTTAACCACTTAATGCTTAATGGCTATTTATACACTAGTAGTCCTCTTGTATCCAATATCCATTGGACCCCCCCCCCCCCTCCAGCACCAACCCTACCCCCTTCACCCCCCCCCTCCCCCCCCGGTGTATTATTAGATTCACCTACCTAGTCAACATGTTCAATAAACAACTGGCAATTTTCGTTATCTAGTTTAAGCCAGAAAGAAGCGTTATCCTTAGCACGATTTTAGAAGGACAATATTGTGATCTGTGATTTTAGTGTATAAATCTCTATATGGAGAGCTCTATCCTGGCATCTGACTTACTTGGTTGTATCACTAGGATCCAGTTTAATGATTGGTCGCTTACAAAAGTACGTAAAACAAGTTTTTATGATAAACTAAACAAGCGTTCAACGATAAATTAAGCAATCGCGATATATAACAAAACCAAACATGCAGATCTTTCATAATAAAGGCTAATATCCATATGGTATTTAGCCTTCTAAATTATAATTAAATAAGAGTATTTGGTTTAGCAAAGGTGCTATTCTAAGTGAGGTAACGAATGTATTCCAATATCGGTTCGAGTACATATGTATAAGCAATTACACGCTCGTCTTCTATGATTGGAATTGCGTTGCAAGACCTCTTCTTGCTCCTTTTTCACCTCGGAAAATCGACTTTTGATGGTTAGGTATCGAGAATATGATTTAGCACCCTTAACTGTTTTTTTTTTGAGTTTTTATTATATTGTCTGGATAGTCGGTTCGGTAGGTCGTTATCCAAGAGGATTGGATATGGCGTTTGGAAGATTCTTGGAGTTTTTTTTATGGACCCGTTTGATATCTTCCAGAATCTTCACATACTATATCTTGAATACGGCGTATTGGATTTCTCTGGATACGGCGTATTGAGCTTGTTTCCTTTGTGGTCTTTGGTGAGTGCAGGCACGGATACGCCGTTATACCTCCATTGATAGATACGAAGTTAGTAGTCAGAATAGTAATATTCAATTTATCTTAGTTTAAGCCTCCTGTAATGCGCGCTTTTGCATAATATTCACCAGAGTAACTCCGTAATTACTGCAATTCTCTATAAATAACGTTCTTGTTCCATTCATAGATCCAGTCGTCTTTGTATTCTTCATAAGTTTTAAACCCCATAATATCCTTTGTACGTAAGTCCGGATCTACTTTGAGAAGGTAATTAAATTTATTGAATGCTAAGCAGAGAGGTGTCTCGTAGTCAAATATATTAGTGTCGATCCTGAAGACTTCAGCAACATCATCTTCATTGTTAGAAGATTCTTCATCAGTGAGCTCAACTTTATCGTTTCCTCTAATCTAGTAAATCCATAATGCTTTCATTGTATAATGATCCATCGTCTTGTAGTTAAAAAATCCTGAACCCAACCATTCAGTAAATGTAACATCAGATGGATCATATCCCATGTCATCATCAGATTCATGCTCCGAATCATCATCCATGTTTGAGTCACATAGGATGTTAGCAACTTCAACTTTATATGTGAATAAATCATCATCCATTCTGCTTAATCGATTAAATTCATTGTTGAAAACTTTAAGTGATGTATCGCAAGTGAGCAAAACAACTTCGACTATAAGATCCTCAAGTTTCTCGAACTCTCTTTTAATAACCTTAGTCATTCTTACTAAAAAATAACCAGTTATCAGTAGAACCATTTGGAAAAAGGTGTTTAAATAAAATTTGAGCTTTAAGTTCGATAAAGGAAGTGAACTTTATCAGATGATCGATACGTCGTAGTTAATAGAAGTGAATATGTCGTATTAATCTTTTGAATGAATACGCTGTATTGGACAAAAAGTTGGATACGCCGTATCCGATGGGAGTGGATACGCCGTATCAAGTTATCGACCAGAACTGTGTATTAGCAAAACAATTTAACTAAACACACAATTATACAAGCAAACAATTAAACTAAAAAATATACAAAAATATACATAATATACAAGAATATACACTAATCTAATTAACACTACTCCTAAGGGTTAGATCTAATATTAAAAACCAAAACATAAAATAAAAATCAAGATTAATTTTCACTCCTCGGTAACGGCGCCAAAAACATGATGTGTCGTTGTGTGGTGTATATTTTTATGATTCATGTTTTAAATTTATATTTTGCCGACTAAACCAAAAACAACACTTTAACGGGCAGTGTACCCGATCGGTAGTAGTTTCGTGGTAAGTAGGGTGTCGAACACTTGAAGCGATGTTATCAATATATTAATATCTTGCTTGTCTAATCTATGTTAATTCTATTCTATTCTAAACCTATGTCAGTCCTAATCCTAATTCTAACAGGTAAAAGGCGGGTTTCAGCCTGAGAGACTAGCATGGTTTGGTTGGTGACTACAATCAATTCAAAGCACTTTAACCCACGCAAGCAAATTAACAGAAGATAAAAGAGCGGTCGAGCAAAATAGAAGAAAACTGTATTTATCATTATTAATCCGATTAAAATGTTGGTTTGTTTATTAAGTGCAATGATTTCTTCTCTCGAGGTGGCATATCATACTTAAGACTTAGGCGTTACATCATCCTAAGACCTAGACACATTAATTCTGTCACAATTAAAGCATCCGCATAAAGCATTCTTATTTGCTGATTATAATCTATCTTAGGGATTAAAGCAATGGTGATCTTGTTAAACCCTAGCTCATAGAGACTTTACCCACTTACTGCTTAACGGCAATTTATACACTAGTAGTCCACTTGTCCAACTATCCAATGGAATCAGAATGTTATTTGTTGAATTATCTAGGTTCACCTGCTAGTCAACTTGTTCACTAAACCAAAGGCAATATCCGATTAACTAGTTAAGCCAGAAGCGTATCCTTAGCACGGATTTAAAAGGACAATATTTGTGATCCTATGATTCTAGATGTATAAATCACTATATGGAGAGCTATCCCAGACTCTAGATTACTTGGTCCGTATCACTAGATCCAGTTGAATGATAGGTCGCATACAAAAGTACGTAACATTATAAATTTGATAAACATAACAAGCATTCAACGATAATTCGTAGAAATCGAGAATAAAAAGATACCAAACATTCATATCTTCATTAATAATGCTTAATACCCGAAGGGTATTAGCCTTCAACCGTCATAACAAATTACCAAACGCAATTATTTAGCCAAGTTAACTAACCAAGTTAACGAATGAACTGAAAACTAAACGATTACTAAAGTATATGGAATTACACGTTGTCTCCTATGGAATTGATAACATTGCTCGACCTCTTCTGCTCTTTTTCTCCTCTGAAAATCGACTTTTATGGTTTAGGTATCGAGAATATGATTTAGCACGCTTAAAACTCATTTTTGAGTTTTTTTATTTATAAGGTCTGGAAGTCGGTTCGATACGGCATATCTAAGTATTGGATACGACGTATTGGGCTTTCTTGGAGTAGGGACCATGCTTGATATCTTTCAGAATCTTCACATACTATATCTTCAATACGGCTTATTGGTCTTCTCTGGATACGGCGTATTGAACTTGTTTCCTTCAAGGTCTTTGGTAAGTGCAAACAAGGATACGCCATATCTTTCTTGATGGATACAGCGTATTGGTAGTCAGAATTATTAATCTTTAAAATATCTTCATTTAAGCTCCAGAATGCACGCCTTTTGCTAATATTCACCAAGTACTCCATAATTACTGCAATTCTTAAATATAAACGATTAAGTAACAATTCTTTGCAATAACTATACAAAATGGGTTAATAACTGATGCGGTCGTCGTAGGACTTCTACACGAAGTTTTACAACTCCCTAGGCAGAGCACCTAATCGTTGTAGTAGTAGTATAGGCAAGACTCGAGGGGTTGTTATCGTTCACTCGGGGAATAGGTTGGGAAGGCTTGATCACGGTCTAACAGAATTCTAAGGGTTAAGAGAAGATTCTTTTTGTATTTTTATGTTTTATAGAAAGCATGTAAATCATATATTTGAGAGGGGGTTTGGTTTTAGCTAATAAACTAAATAACAACTACGCTAGTGGTGATAACAATAAGATAAAAGATTATGCTTATTTAATCATGTATTACTCCCTAGATTGCTTCTCCTAGTGTTGTTGCTTTGTCACCCTTGTGATGATCTATGTAATTATTTCCTAAGTCATGAACGAATTACATGAACCCGTCGTCTATTTAATATTCTGTTAGAGCAACGCACAAGTAAGGTAGTATGAAGACTATTACAAGGCCCCTAAGGGTATATTAAATGCATGTGAAATATATTAAGAGTGGATCAACCATATTAGGGGGCAAGGTAGTATGAAGACTGTTACCCGATGGTATCCTTTCTACACAATCATGTTTTCCTAGACATATCAACAGCGATACAGACAAAAGCTGGTTTTCTAAGACCTAACATGCATATCCATCACAAGAAGCAACACCACTAAGATCTACATTCTAGGTTTCATACAATCATAAATAAACACAATAGAAGATTTAGCCAAGCATGTTAAAGATAAAGCAAGAACAATAAATAATCACACAACAAGACATATTGAATGATTAAGTAAACCTTACTTGATTAAAACATGAGTTGGAGGAAGTACAATAGGGTTTTTAGGCCCTAAAATCATCCCTAACAGCTGCTAAACGAACTAGGGTTCGTACCCTCTTTTTATTCTAAAGTTACACACTTAAAACCCTAAATTCGGGTTTGTATATATAGGAAAATCGTTGTGACGGCGTCGCATTTTAGTCGTGACGCCGTCATGAGAGAGAATATTCTAGATAATGGGCTGGGTCGTGTACTCTGACACCGTCGTAATATCCAGTGACGCCGTCTTGGTCTTTGTTGTGACGGCGTCACGTTGTATTGGTGACGCCGTCTACAGCTGATGAGAATATTATCTTGAGTGATGTTGGTGTAGGTCCGTAGTCTTGTCCGTTTCTTCTCCAAATGATCCAAGTCACGTGTAATTCTTCCAAATGTCTTCCAAATGCGAAATACCTGAAAAGGAATGATTAAGTACCTATTTTGGGCATAAATGCACGATTTAGGGGGTTAAACGACCTCGAAAAAGTGTATAAAATGACACCTCATCAAATACCCCTACACTTGGGATTTGCTTGTCCTCAAGCAAATGGGCTTTTCTACCTAGACAATAACAATATAAGGGTCATTTTACCTACTCTTTAAAAGTATTTTACAACACAACCTTCTAGACCTCGTAATTAAAAGCACGGAAAATATATACTAGCACCTCACATAAGTGTTTGGGGATTCTCTCTTTCACTCGGTTGTATAATAAATTATAACATATGGGGGAAACGGAAACGGATGGGACACATTTGGGTGGCTTTGGATGAATTTGGAGTGGAAGGGTTAGCTAATTATTTACACGAATACACTTTGGTTTGGTTGCTAAGCCAAGACTCGGACGAAGATCTACAAATTCTACAAAACTCTACATCAATCTCTTTCTTTTCTTTTCTCTTTTTTTTTTGAATAACATAATACATCAGATGGGGTTTATAATACGTACCCCTACACCTGAGCTTTTACATGCTCGATATTTACAATCTAACTAATGACCCGTATTGAGGTGGATCAAAATAACATGGAGATCATTTGACATACATATGGGGGTATTGACTTAACTTTTCTTCCCCATTCTTTCGCGAAATAAATACTACCATGAATCCCAATCGTCCCAAAACTGTATTTACAAGGATAAGGACTTAGCAACTGTGTACTCAAATAATTAACTTGGGTTAAACACAATAATGTACTAAAAATGAGTACATACAAGGTAGGCTAAGGCTTTTTGGGTGTAACGATTGGTTTAAAGGGTGACAATGCTCTTCATTAATAATCTGGAATCCACAAGAAAATTACGAGAACCGTGAAAAACGATAGGCTCGGAGGGTTGTACTAGGGTATCCTGCACTAAAAATGAGTGCATGGCAAGGGTGTGGGATAGTTATATGATCGGTGTGACCATTATAACAATTACAGGTTTAAAAGATGGGTTAATCCTAATGCCTCTTATCAAGCAAATCCTAATACTTACTATTCGGTCTCGGAATGCATCACAATAACAAGTTCTAGAATTTAATATGCTACCGGTATACTCTCATAATCCTAAAGTAAACGATATCAATGTTTCAAAAAGGCGACAAAACCACGCATACACATTCGTAACGACGAAATAGACACACATGATTGCTCACTCCTTAACTCAGGTATAATATCTAAGGGCGGACCTCACATTGTGGGGGTGGAATTTGAGGGTTTTTGTGCTAGTAATATAAATTCCTATCCATGAGACGCTATTAATACTTGGTTTTCTTTGGTATGTGTCATAAAAATTTAAATTTAGGTAAAATTACCTCATATGCTATGTTTCCAGGGGGGGATATATTACAATTTATTTTAAGGACAAAGCAAATGACAAGTGAAAGAAAAGTTTTCTAAGGCTTATGTTCCCCCCTACATTTAAGTAGAACATTTGGCCCCCATGTTCCTAGAAGTCCCGTAAGGAACGAATAAAGGGAAAAGAAAACAAGGAAAAGAAAACTAGTACACCCCTGGTAATGCTCACTAATGGAAAGAACTGCAATACCTAGTTAATATCGTCTCCAAGAATCATCCTATGAAAGCATCCTAAGATCTTCCAAGCTTCTTCTCATCAAATATAACCTGTAATCAAAGACAAAGACAACTACACCAAGCATAAAATGTGCGATAGACAAATATACAATGTGAATTTAGGTTTGACTTGTAATAGGATGAGAAATTGTATAATCTCATTAGAGTTATTTATGCAGGTTTTATAACTGCAGAATAACATATTAATTGTTGTCAAGTTTTATTTTCAAAAAAATCAAAAACATTGATTTTTCTGGTGGAGAAAACCTGGGCGTATGACCCCGTCAGGGTTGTCTGTGGACCCCATCACATGCCGTGGTGACCGGCGACGCGTAGTAAATCGTGACGCCGTCGTCCACGCTCTTGACACGAAATTTTTGGTTTTTGATGAAAAATTTCCTGCACTTGATTCCATAAGTTAATTCTTGTATAAATAGCTGCATAAAACCTAAGATTTAACAATTCAATCATATGACTCGAAACTGATGCGAATTAATCTAAACAATTTATTTAACATGCTTGAACATGGCTCAAAAGCCAGATAAATTCCCTTACACTTATTATTTGCAAAATACCTTTGATTGAAATTAAGACGAGGTTAAAGACAAATAAAGCATAATTACAAGATAGTTCAAACATAATAAAACAAAATGAAAAGAATTAAAACACACATGGCACTCCTAATTTACGGGAAAAGTAAATTGGGTTGCCTCCCAAGAAGTGTTTTTCTTTATTAACGAGTCTTGTAGCTAGACTCAAAGTCACACGTTCTTACGTGACTTCTCCTTCATCATCTATTCCTCTTAAGTATTCGGGTCCAAGTTCTAGGCATTCTTTGTAAAATCCTAGTATCTTGCTCATTACATACTCTACTCCTCTTTTCTTGTCTTTTTCGTTCCTAAGATAGACCGATTTGGTATGCTCTTTTTCTAAGTCCGATGGTGAATCGTATTGTTCTATCTTATGGGGCATCTTATAGGCAACTTCATCGGTCCCGTTAATGAATCTTACAACACCTTTGGGTGGGTCGTGAGACATGTTGGATATTCCTACAAAAGGTCTCCCTAGTACTACTTGCGATAACCTAGGGTCTACGATTGAACTAATATCCTCGACAATCCTGAAGTCTACGATATATGTGAAGTTTCCTATGAAGACATGCATTCCTTTAATCCTTCCTATGAAATTACTAATTCCTCCATTTGCATCTTCTCTAGGATTGAGTTTTCTCCTCATGATCCAATTATACATCATTCGGGTCATGATATTAACAGGGGAGTTAAGGTTAATATAGGCTTTTTTCACATGTACATGCCCAATGTTGCATGGTATCTTGAGGTTCAATGAGCTTCCTTCTATAATGATGGGGTTCCGTAGAAATATTGAAGGGATTGGGCCACATATGAGGTATTTATGGTAGGCAAGTTCACTCCTAGTCGGGAATATATCGAAATACTCCACTTCTTGTACTCTTGGTTCGGGTTCCTCCTTGTGGGAATTGTCATCCCTCGGGATTATTTGGATAAACATCACGTCTCCATCTTCATCTTTAGTGCAAAAAAGTTCAGCGTTGGGTGATAGGGGAATCAATCCGAGCGATTCAAAGAGTGAATTGAATTTGAGGACTTTCTCGGTGATGAATGCAATTGATGGATCAGGTGGTGTGGAAGAGTCAGAATGGTTTTCTAGGTTGTTTCTCTTTTCTTCCTCATTCTTTTCGGTTTTGTCGTCACGAGAATCGCTTTGTTGCTTGGGATGGATCGTGATGGTGTTGATCGAACTGTGAATTTGTGTTGAGCATTGCGGGTCCATTGTTGGGTAAGAACGAGCAGACGAGACTGGGTGAGTCCCCAGTTTTGGGTTCTTAACCGTATCGCTAGGTAATGTGCCCGCTATTCGATCGGTGATGGCCTTCAACACAGTGTCGATTTTGTTGGTCATCTCACTTTGCTGTTGTTTGAAATCGGCTTCAAACTTGGACAGTCTAGCGTCTTGAGATGCCATGAAGTCGGAAACCAGTCCTTCTATATTCGATTGATTGTTAAAATTTTAAGGACGGTTGTTGAAGGAACGGTTCGAGATCGAACCGTTGGGTTGGAACCGGTTAGGTGGGTTTGAGAAATTGTTTTAGGAATTCTGGGGTTGTCTCCACCTAAGGTTTGGGTGACTTTTCCATGACGGATTGTAGGTGTCACCAAGATTATTTTGCTCGGGCTTGAAGGTATACCACTTACCTCCCGCTTCATCGGTACGCGAGGATGCGTATTCAACAAAGGCTTGTTCGGGATCTTCCATGCAATACTGAGTGTCGTGAGGACCACTGCAGATCTCACATGAGGTAGTGATTTTGTTTACTTGAGTAGGTTGTGTCAAAGCAAGATAGGCTTCCATCAAGCATTGAACTTGATTTTCGAGCTTGATTAGACGGCGATCGGATGTACTCGGGACATCTTGAGGCAAAATGATTGCCTTGACCAGCTTAGCGAAATCCCTTGGGTCATTCCAACTTTCGTTGTCATAGAGGGCGAGGTCCTCTAATAATGCCCAGGATTCTTCAGCGTTGAGGTCACGAAGCTTACCACCAGCCGATTGGTCAATGGTTCGTCTTGTGACGGGATTGACATGGTCATAAAAAATTTAGACTTGAAGCCAAAGGTCTATGCCATGATGAGGGACTTTTTGGAGTAAGTCCTTGAAACGAGTCCATGCTTCAAATAAAGATTCTCCATGATGTTGTTGGAACATCATGATATCGTTGCGGAGTTTTACGGTCCTTCCCGGTGGAAAGAATTGAGCAAGGAATCGGGTAGTAAGATCCTCCCATATGGTGATGGATCCTGCTAGAAGGCGTTCAAGCTAATTGTTAGCTTGATCGTAAAAGGAAAATAGAAATAAATGCAGGCGCGTTCTTTCCTTATTGTCACCGTCAAGGTCAAGTGAATCCACAAGTTTAAGGAAATCCTTAAGGTGTGTTTTGATCCTCGACCAGAAGATCATGGATAAGCATCCGTTTTGCACCAAATCGATTGGTGTCCGGATCGAAAGAGTACCACTGTTCCTACGGGGAGCTCAATGGTATTCCTATAGCCCTCGTGGCTTGGTTTGGAGTAGTCTCCTAGAGTACGGATAGGATTCTCGTCTCCCATGGTGGTTGACGAGAATGGGTTACGAAACAAATAGCACAAAGAAAAGATAGACTACAAGAAAGCTAATATGCGGAATTAAAGTCTCACTTGAAAGGATTCAAGCGAGTAGAACTAAGCTAAACTATGATCAGAACCTAACTATTCCCCAGGCGGCGATGCCAAAAACTTGATGCGGTCGTCGTAGGACTTCTACACGAAGTTTTACAACTCCCTAGGCAGAGCACCTAATCGTTGTAGTAGTAGTATAGGCAAGACTCAGGGGGTTGTTATCGTTCACTCGGGGAATAGGTTGAGAAGGCTTGATCATGGTCTAACAGAATTCTAAGGGTTGAGAGAAGATTCTTTTTGTATTTTTATGTTTTATGGAAAACAGGTAAATCATATATTTGAAAAGGGGTTTGGTTTTAGCTAATAAACTAAATAACAACTACGCTAGTGGTGATAACAATAAGATGTAAGATTTTGCTTATTTAATCATGTATTACTCCCTAGATTGCTTCTCCTAGTGTTGTTGCTTTGTCGCCCTTGTGATGATCTATGTAATTATTTCCTAAGTCATGAACGAATTACACGAACTCGTCGTCTATTTAATATTCCTTTAGAGTAACGCACAAATAAGGTAGTATGAAGACTTTTACAAGGCCCCTAAGGGTATATTAAATGCATGTGAAATATATTAAGAGTGGATCAACCATATTAGGGGGCAAGGTAGTATGAAGACTGTTATTCGATGGTATCCTTTCTACACAATCATGTTTTCCTAGACATATCAACAGCGATACAGACAAAAGCTGGTTTTCTAAGACCTAACATGCATATCCTTCACAAGAAGCAACACCACTAAGATCTACATTCTAGGTTTCATACAATCATAAATAAACACAATAGAAGATTTAGCCAAGCATGTTAAAGATAAAGCAAGAACAATAAATAATCACACAACAAGACATATTGAATGATTAAGTAAACCTTACTTGATTAAAACATGAGTTGAAGGAAGTACAATAGGGTTTTTAGGCCCAAAAATCATCCCTAACAGCTGCTAAACAAACTAGGGTTCGTACCCTCTTTTTATTCTAAAGTTACACACTCAAAACCCTAAATTCGGGTTTGTATATATAGGAAAATCGCTGTGACGGCGTCGCGTTTTAGTCGTGACGCCATCATGAGAGAGAATATTCTAGATAATGGGTTGGGTCGTGTACTTTGACGCCGTCGTGAGATCCAGTGACGCCGTCTTGGTCTTCGTTGTGACGGCGTCACGTTGTATTGGTGACGCCGTCTCCAGCTGCTGAGAACATTATCTTGAGTGATGTTGGTGTAGGTCCGTAGACTTGTCCGTTTCTTCTCCAAATGCGCCTAAGTCACGTGTAATTCTTCTAAATGTCTTACAAATGCGAAATACCTGAAAAAGGAACGATTAAGTACCTATTTTGGGCATAAATGCACGATTTAGAGGGTTAAACGACCTCAAAAAAGTGTATAAAATGACACCTCATCAATAGCATGGGATAAATGATGCTATAAAATAGACGTTATTTGATGTCATCAGTTTTCATGTATTTTTCTCGTTATGGGAAAACGCCAAAAGTTAAGGTAATTAACGGCACCAGAAATGTGGTGTTATGGAGGGAACGATGTTTTTGGTGTTATGTGGTATTATAGTGTTATGAAAAAAGTGCTGATGTGGCACCACTTTTCTCATAACACCAACTTAACGGCACCATGGGTACCTAGTGCTCTAAGAGCACAAGGTGTCCTGTGCCATGGCTTGATCCATTCCCAAAAACGTCAAACGATCGTGCCAGACCCACACCCCAAGTGATGTTTTTGAGTGTTGAGCCACCACCACCACACCAAATGGTCCCAAAAAACGCCAAATGGTGGCGCGAGACCCACATTGCGAGTGGCGTTTTTGGGTTTTTTGTGGTGCTTTCAAGTATGGGGTACTTGATGGCACCAGATTTGTGATGTTACGGAGGGATGATTGTTTTTGGTGTTAACGGTTATTCTGGTGTTATGAGAAAAAGTGTTGATGTGACAACACTTTTTCTATAACACAAGATGATGGCACGAAATGATACCTAATATTCTAAATATAACACTCTGTGATACATTACCCCAAAAGTTCGCTAAACAAAAGACCTACTTATGAAGTTAGGAGCTATAACTTGAAAGTTATCATGGTGTTTCACTTCATCTTGCATTCCTCATACTAAATGATGCTCACTTGCAATTTGAGTAATGTGTTGTTTATATTACCATAAAAACCACAGAGTTTGTATAAGACTACTCACAATAAGAAACCCATGAGACCGACATCTTTACTGCCACATCAGTTTTCTCTTTCATGTGATCAACTTGATGTAATAAGAAGATCTACACCACAAAAGACATATCTCACAAAAATATATTTAATATATATTAACACTCACAAATAAGTCTAGGGGAGTGCATGCGACTAGGTCGCATATCCAACCATCATCTCATTTTGCCCCTCCGGATGCGTAGCCGGCAACCTTATGCAATATGGGGACGCGTTGGCCAAGCCTGACCGACTTGGTTGACCCCCTCTATTGTGCCCAGCCTAATAAACTTAGATGACATGGTTTTAGCATATGGTTTTCTTTAAAAGATAAGTATTGCGAACTATTATGTATAATATGCATCACACTTGTTTCTGAGAGCATGACATAATTAAAATCCACAAAATCTAAATTAAGAAGCATTTTATGGTGTTATGATACTACGAAATTACAAACCTTTAGTTAACACTACTCGTATTCCAACTTTTTATTAACGGAGGCCCCGTCTACATGACCATTTAACTACATTAACAATAAACTTATAGCTTAATCTAACATAATTTGTTGTAGATGTGGATAATATTGTAAAGAATGACAATGTAAACAAATAAGGTGTTTTAAGTCGAGTTATGATTTTTGTATTCAAGTTAGCCAGGGCAAAAGAATACAACAAGAAGACGGCCTATATAAGTAACAACGTCTGTTGTATCAACTCTAATCTATTTTCCCATAATCTAAGTAACGAATTTTTCTTTGTGGTTTTCGTTTTTGCATTCTTTGCCATTCCAAGATTTAACTACGCTGCATATCCCTATTGTTGTAGGGAGCGTTTGGATTGCTAATTTTAATGACTATGGGTGCGTGTTTAGTTTTGAGGTGGTATCAGATTGAGTATACCCACCTAGTTGGAGGTGGTATGGAGTAGACCCTTATTTGGGGCTTTGAAACTCATTTTGTGGGCCCATTCATTTTAACAAAACATTTTAATTGCCAGTCAAACTAATTCCACTCATTCCATACCCTTCAAACAAACGTCCCCTTAGTATGTCATACTTTATATCTACTTTGCGTTGACCATTAGTCAAGTGTTAGTGAAATGACAAAAATAATCTCGTCTTTTCCTCCATTATAATTTCCCCTTGTATTTACAATTATTTATATTCAAAAACCTAGAACATAAAAAATTTATTTTTAAAAAACTGAAAAGAGATCGGATATTGGTACCCCTTAAACTACAAGTAATACCTTGTTATTTATTATTATTATTTTTTAATTATAAGACTGCGAAATATAAAATTTAATAAGTCAAAAGTAGTATAACATGAAAAATACGAAGCATAAAACCATTATAACTGTCAGGTCCTGTTTAAAAAGTAGGCAAAACTGCCGAAAGAAGGTACAAAACATAATGTATAAAGTTTTACCGTTCAAAAGTAGTAAAAAAATACTAAAAATTAATTATCTCAAAATTCATAGAAAACAAGGCCTAGTGTTAAAATTGGACTTTGAAAAAGCTTATGACGGTATATGTTGGAGCTTTATCCAAAGTGTGATGAGACAAATGGGATTCGGTTCAAATTGGTGTAAGTGGATGGATGTTTGTTTGCGAGCATCATCAATTTATGTTTAAGTTAATGGGTCCCTCACAAATGAGTTTAGTAAGGGTATTTCAAAGGGGTCAATGTAGGTCGCGAAAATGTAATTGTGTCTCATCTTCAATACGTGGACGACACCATATTCTTTGGAGAATGGAGTCGTCATAATGGTAGAAATCTTATGGGAATTCTATAATGTTTGAAGAAGCATCAGGATTAAAAAATTACCGGAATAATAGTAAGTTATTTGGTATTGGCGAGACACGTGAGAAGATGGAAGAAATAACGGGTTTTTAAGATGTTGTCCGGGTAAATTACCGTGCACTTATCTTGGACTTTTGTTGGGACCAAATATGTATAGAGCGGAGAGTTGGAATCCGGTGTTGACAAAATTTAAAAAAGATTATCAGACTGGAGAACTAAATCGATACCTTTTGGTGGAAGATTAACTTTGGTTCGGTCGGTTCTTGGTAGCTTATCCTTGCATTATTTCTCATTGTTTCGTGCCTCAGTGTGTGTGATTCAAACACTTGAGATAGTGAGGAAAAACTTCTTTTGTGGTGGGGTGGGTGTTGGGGGTTGAAAGCCGTAAAATGGCTTGGGTAAAATAGGATAGTATTCTGAAATCATTGTGTTAGGGGTTTAAACGTCGGGAGCCTTAAAGCTTCTAATTGGGGTCTTTTCGGTAAATGGTGGTGGAGGTTTCGAGTTGAGAGGGATGCTTGATGAGTGTGACAACTGCCTACCTCAGGTTAGCAACCGATAGTAACTTGTGACATTTTTAACTAATTCAATGTTTATTGAGTTAGTTTTATAAATGTCGGGTCATTTTATGTGCTAAATGTTCATTTTCCGTAGGAACCCTTGCTTACAAACGTACCTTCGACTTATATCTTTATTTAAACGGTAAAGGATATGCTCATGTCATTCTAAGTTATTAGCGTCACTCACTCATGTAAACAAGTTCATTTTTACATTTCACATCTTTTACGTTCATTCGACAACTCGATATCGCGTTTTAGTGTTTGCGGTTTAATACCTATACTTTTTGTGTATTTAACTTTATATATGTATACATAATAAATTTTACAAAAAATAAAAACTTTTTATCCCCCTAGGCCGTCCCAACCAACACACTACCTCACTTTTTAAGAAACTTAATCATATCACTTCATTTTCCCATTTCCTTTTTACTCCACCCCCGACACACTCTTACACACACAAGAATAAGGACTCTTATGTTTAATGAAGAGTACATCTCTAATGACGTAAATCCTCTTTTTAATGAGGTGTTAGAGGAAATCAAGAATAAGGACTCTTATGTTTCTAACCTTGATGAGCCGGCTTTACTAGTCACACCTCTTTTTGATGCTAATGAGGATGAGTGTTTCGACCCAGGAGGCGATATTGTTAAGATCGATGCTTTTCTAGATATTGATGTTTCTACGGATATTGAGGACGGTTATCATGATTCAGAGGGAGACATAATCTATCTTGAGTGTTTGCTTACTAATGATACAACCCATAATCTTCCTGCTGAGGTATTTTTAGATCATGACCCAAGAATCTTAAAGGATGAACCTGATAATGATGATTTGAAGAGTATGGTCAAAGTTTTTGACCTCGAGACTCATGAGAAAATTATTTTTCCGACACTTGTGAGGTTACCCTTTGAGGATCGCCATTATTTTTCCCTCACATTTGTTATCAGAATCTTTCTTCCTTATCTCACTTATTCTATGGATTCTTCTCTTCTTCTCTCCTCCGGGAGTGAAGATACTATATTTGATCCCGGCATCTCCGTTTTTAGTTGCTATTCTCTAGAGCTCGTTGTATCTCATCGGAGTGGAACTTTCATGTGCTTCAATGTTAAACTAAACATCTTGAATGAAAGTCCGATGGAAATTTTCTCTTCCACATGTTTCGTCCCTAATATCACGATTATATGGGGAGAGTCAAGCTAGAGACTCGCACAAAAACAAGCGCTTCTCAGGAGGCAACCCATGTTCTCTTCTTCTTTCTATCTTTCTTAGTAATAATAATATATTAGTTTAATAGTAGTATTAGTAATGAATAAGTCTGGGAGAGTGCTTCTCTCCATGTTGTGTTTCGGGTTATCCGTTTTTGCTTGAAGGATTCCCTATGATCTTAAAGACCTTCGTGTTTGTTTTCAATCCTCTAATCACCCGGTCTCCGATCATCTTCATGTTTATATCATGGGAATCCTTAATCCTGATCATATATATATCTGATTTTATTTCCCCTTTCATACTTGGAATTTTTTTGCATTTGCCTTTTTCGTTCCTAAGTATGGGGGTAAAACCTAATATTTTTGAACATTGAGACCAATGTTCCATCCTAAGTGTGGAGGAGGATTTCTATCGAAATTGATCATACCTATTGCCCATCTGTGTCCCTCGCAACCCCTTTTTGACCTTAGTTTTTGCTTAATTTTATGCTTAAAAAAATGATGATGAAAATATAAAAATATATTAATAAGTAGGCCCGTAGAACTAGGATATTTTTGACTTGACCGAGTTATTCACTCTAGCTTTCCCCTTAGCTTTTTAGACTAAGCGTTTGCTAAACTTTAAAATTTTGCAAAGAACAAAAAATGATAGAGTTGAATATAAGTTAGATGCTAAGCATGGAGTAGTTGGATCTCTTTAGAGCTCATAGAGGTTAATTGTGGCTTTTTGCTCCCATCAGCTTAATAAACGTTATATAATTGTTAAATAAATAAAGTTACTTTGGTTTTTGCGATTCTTAGTTTAAATCCCTTTGTAGAGATTCCTTCTGGTGAAAGTAAGGTACACATCGAGGTTTTGTCAGTGTTGTGGGAAAACAGGCTACTGATTCCTGACGGCTCGCTACCGTTGTCTAGGTAGTTAAAAGACCACATGAATTGAAATTTGGCTATAATAATAATAATAATGTAATAAACCGAAGCCGAAATAAGACCACTGGACCATGGTCGGCTCACATACCGATGTGGCAGTCGTTTAAAGGGTGGAGGTAATAATAATAATAATAATAATAAATCTGAGACTGATAAAAGTTTACTGGAAGTTGAAACTGTACATATTGTTTTGTCTAGGGATTCTAAGTAATACTTGATTTTCATCAGGCAACTTAAAGTCAGAAGACAACACAAGACATTCAGTGTCAGTGAAGAGAACCTTGTTCTTCTTGTCACACATCTGTGACACAGAAAAGAGATTGAAATGCTGTAGTTCTTTCACAAAGCACACATCCTCAAAATCTAACTTTCCTGTTTTTATTTTACCTTTACCAGTTATGTAACCTTTACTACCTCCAAAAGCAACAGGGCCACCATTATAGTCTTGATATTCAGCAAGGTAGGCCTTGTTTCCAGTCATGTGCCTGGAACATCCACTATCAACAATTCCTTTGTTCTTTAAAGCTCTTTGTGGATTATCCTGCACATCAAATAAGAGAGATTAGTTTCTCTTAGGGACCCAAGCCATTTTGGGCTTGGGTCTGCCTAGTGGATCTTCAGAATTAACACATTTTCTAGAATTTGATCCACCATTGTATTTGGAGACTTTGTTCCAGTAATGTCTTTTAGGTCTCCAATTACAACCTACTAAGGGCTTAACAGCAGTTTCCCTTATGCCCCCAACAGCACTAACTGCTTTGACCCCAGCAGTATCAACTTTATGATTTGAAAAATTAGTTCATGGTGTTGTTGTTCTATTAAATGGCCTTCTGATAAGTGAATGAGATTTATAAAAATTATTTCTAGGTCTGATTTCATTCACAATGGGTCTTGCAGTACTAGTTGTTGTTGCTTGACTAGAGAGATTTTCTCTAGCAGTATTAACTGGAATTCTGCCAGTTCTAGTTAGTACTACTGTTAGAACAAACTGGTTTTGGTGATTTAATTTTTGCACATTGTTCCACACTGGTCTATTCTCCCCTTGACCAGTACCCATACCCTTCTTTTTGTTTAATTCAACTTGTTTAGCCATTCTTTTCTCATGAAAATCACAATCTTTAATAAGATGACTAAAACTGCAATATGTTTGTCTGGTATTTTTATGTCTTGCAGGTAAAAATGATTGAAAACAGAGCAAAAACGGGTATTTACGGGTTCGTCGCGATCAAGAATGTCTATTATTCAAAATCAAGACAAAGTCGTGAAGAGTCCCCGAGCATGCCATTGGAAAGTGTTGGGATTCTCGATTTGATGAGACAAAGTGAATAAAAGAATGAAACAAGATGGAAACAAGAAGGACCAAAATTGTCATCATGAAGTTCTACAAGATGTAGAAGAAAATAGAGATTTGGTCAAAATAAGATAAGAATGAATATTATGAGAAGATAATTAAATTGATTCTCCATTAATATATTAAATAGTTTCCTTGTAAGCTAGGACTACTTATGACTTATAAGAGTCCAGGAATTTAGAAAAATCCATCCATAAAAAACTAGAGCTCTCCCAATGAGAGTCTAGATAGTTAGATAGCAGAGTCGACTGATGAGAGTCAAATAGTAAAAGGTGTGTGTGTGTGTACACCATAGTTAGATAGTTAGTTGGTGTAACACCCTCAAATCTGAGCACGCAGCGGAATGTTGGATATCCGAGGGCGCTACATTTATGGATCAATAGCACAAGATTATGAGAACAACTACTAAACGTGTCGTTTGAAAAATAAAGATACATTGGATTAACAAAATACTTGTTTGTTACATAAGCCCATGGCTTCGAATTGTTTAACAATATAAATAAAGATTTTGGTTTATAGCAATTTTCCCAAAATGTAATAAGACCCCAAATCTTAAGTGTTGACTCTTCAATTATTGACTTCCAATGTATCATCGCACCTCGTGCCTTATTGACCTGAAAAACATGCTTAAAACGTCAACATAATGTTGGTGAATTCATAGGTTTATGTAAATCAATGTAGGGGACCGCAGATTTTCCAAGTGTATGGTTAGCATAACATGCAAAATCATAAAAAGTGAATACGTTTTCCCTAAGTCATAGACACCAAAGCTTGACATGTATGAATGCAAATAAATTGCCAGTAATTGCCCTTGAATGATGTCCTAACCCGAAACATCCTAACTTCGACATGCTATAACGTCCGTTCCCGGTGATAGCTAGTCACCAGAATGGGGGTTGTCAATCCCGAATAGATCTATCAATAACATTCGCGCTCACACAATGCAGTTCCCAACTACAACTATGCAACTAACAGTTCATGATAACGGGCTCAATGGGTTATCGCTACTTAGGCAAACATGTAATCGTTGTATAAAATGTACACTTGCGTCCAATTTGTAAAACAAAGCATGTTCTCACCCCAAGGATGTAAATCATTTAAATAATTGTAAAACATGGGGCTATGAACTCACCTGAGTGAATAGTCCTCTAGAAATTGATAATAGATATCCAAGTATGAATCACACCGTCATATACCTAAGTAAATACGGCCAATCTTAGTCTACAAGTTTAGGCTAAAGACTCAATGTATAAACTACAATAAATTTGCTAGTTTATATATACTGTTATCACTTTAGTCCCTAGGTTTATCAAATATAAACATTTACACTATAAACCCTTTAGTTTTTTATAATTACATAATTAGTCCTTTAAGTTTACAAAAATGAAATTTAGGTCTTTATAGTTACTACTGGTAGATATAGTCATTCCTACTGGTAGTATATTTGTTACTCCTGGTAGAATAATGTTGTCATTAGTACTGGTAGTACCATAATGGTTACTACTGGTAGATATAGTCATTCCTACTAGTAGCATATTAGTTACTCCCTGTAGAACACACCCATTTTTTTTTTTCTTAAAATTTTAAAATTTTTTTTAAATAAAAACTTTTTAAACCCCAAAAATCAATGTTGTCTTTTAGTACTGGTAGTACCATAATGGTTACTACTGGTAGATATAGTCATTCCTACTGGTAGCATATTAGTTACTCCTGGTAGTACAATGTTGTCATTAGTACTGGTAGTACCATAATGGTTACTACTGGTAGATTTAGTTCATTCTATGGTAGTATATTTGTTACTCCTTTAGTACAACGTTGTCATTAGTACTGGTAGTAATATAATGGTTACTACTGGTAGATATAGTCATTACTACTGGTAATGTTATAGTTAGTCCGGGTAGTACAAATGCATTCGTTAAGCTTATTTAAGTTTGCTTAAGCTGTTTGGCTTATTGATAAGCTCGGATGAGCTTATTTTGAGCTTATTGGGCTCGTTGGCCCAACAACCATTTACTGAAAATTAGTACCAAGGTCCATTAAGGTTCGTTCGGTTTTTAAAGGGTATAAGGGCCTATATAAGTTTCAATAAGCTCGTAGGTCACCTTAATAAGCTCGTAGAGCTTATTAATAAGCTAGGGTCTCCACTGTTGGGCCTGTTGGGCCCGAGTGTGGGCTGCGTGGGTTAAACGAAGCCATTAGTGGCCCGTTAGGTGTTCTAGTACCTCTTAAGACACCGTTAACGAGCTAGTATACCAAATGTGAGCTTATTTTGCATGCATAGGGTCGTGTTCGCTACATGCACACGCTAGATAAGGTTGCCTACACATTCCTTAGTCTTCATGTCGTGTTTACAAGAAAGTTCACGTATAGTTTTCTTACCATTTTGTGTATAATGTATATTGTTTACGTCTAGGTCCAAGTTTTTCATATAAATAGGGCACTTAAGCCCCTAGATTGACATAATCCATCTTTGTACATGCGTTTTAATTAGGTCTTTGCACCACACAAGTATAACATGTACATATATAGGTGCGTGAACCCTATATGGGTCGCGACACAAGTCTAGAAATCAAGCGACAATTAAACTATGAATTGCAAAGTGTCGTGAGGGACTTACAAGGGTCCTATAGCTCTTAGATTGAGAAGTGGACGTGATGTGTGCTAGCCCTTAGCTCGTAGACCCCTTGTGCACTCGTTGTATTATCCCTTAGCTTGTGTCGTGTTCTCAAATGTGACAAATAGGAGTGTATGGTTGCGTTTTGTGATCCGAATGAGAGAAGAAA
The DNA here is from genome assembly GCA_026074375.1 of Tanacetum coccineum. Taxonomy (NCBI): domain Eukaryota; kingdom Viridiplantae; phylum Streptophyta; class Magnoliopsida; order Asterales; family Asteraceae; genus Tanacetum; species Tanacetum coccineum. Next base: position 47,185 of record BQNB010013435.1, on the reverse strand, counting down.
GTATATAAGAGTTTGGAAATGTGTTAAGTGAGCTAGTGAATATTATTTATAGGATGAGAAGCTAGTTAGCTCTCTTGGTTTCACAAACCACCCACACCGAACCAAATTTGTGCCTTAGGAGGTGGTTTTTGAGTTTCCTAGTTGCTAACACATGGTTTTACTAAACCATCTTAGTACCATTCTTAATTACTCTCAAGATGTACAAGATTTGGCTTAGCTAGCAAATCTTATGGATTTGTGTGTTGGTTCCTAGTCATCCGCGGCACAAAGGAAATCAAGAGGCACAATGGTTCTTAACCAATGTGTAAATGACTAATAGGAGACCATTAGGACAAGTATTAATGAGTTAGAGGAAGTACTAGTACTTGTAAGGATCATTAGAAAGATTTCCTACTTGTTTTGGACCCCTAACCGGCCCCTAGTGGGTTATATGCACAAAATTGATTAAATTTTTGTGTTAAGGTTTTTAAAAGCGGGTATTGGTTTGAGTCTAGATAAGTTTAGGTATTTCTGGGGTGTGTTCAAACGTATTTTATTGCGATACGTAACCCTTTTGCATGACCAATAAAAATAAAATACGCAAAGTACATAATCATCCTCTTGATAATTATTTCTTACTTGGTGGATGTAAACCTTAATTTATTTGATGACCGTTTACATTAAAAGATTATTTCTAGTCTACGCGATTTAGCTCAAAAGCAAAATTAAAAGTAAACGCGTATCGGACTAAAATGAACAGTGACTAATAATAGGAGTCGTAAAATGACCTGAAATTGAGAAATGTTACAGTCTCCACCCGTTAAAAGAGCTTTGTCCTCAAAGCTTAAGACCTTGTAGCAGATGACGAAGCCCGGTTTGTGAAAAGCTGTGGGTATTTTTGTTTGAACGAATCTTCACGTTCCCAAGTGAACTCAGGGCCCCGCCTAGAGTTCTAGCAAACCTTAGCCAATGGTATCCGGCTTCGCTTCAATCGTTTGATCTCCCGTTCCATGATTTCAACGGGCTCTTCCACAAACTAGAGCTTATCGTCAACATGAATTCCTTCTAACGACATGACTAAAGGTTCGTCAGCGTAACATTTCTTCAGATTAGACACATGGAAAGTATGGTGAACTCTGCTCAACTCTTGAGGAAGTTCCAGCCTGTAGACAACTTTCCCCACTTTTGCTAACACCCTAAAGGGTCCGACATATCTCGGGTTCAGCTTGCCCCACTTACCGAACCGTACGACCCCTTTTTAAGGTGAGACCTTGAGTATAACTCTATCCCCAACCTTGAACTCCATCGAATTTCGTTTCCGATTGGCGTAGCTCTTTTGTTGATCCTGAGCAGCTTGCATCCTTTGCTTGATCAGGACGATCTTTTCCGTTGTTTCTTGGATCAATACCAATAGGAGTTTCTTTAGTTCCTGGTTACTTTCTTGTAAGTTCCTGGGTGAATGGAACACTTTGATTTATGAGATTCATGCATGATCAAGTCTCTTAGATTACCAAAGAGTGGTAACCAGCTTCGGTTCTTAATATAACGAGTCCATCAAGACGTACTTTAAATGCTTTGTCCATTCCTCGTAGGTTTTCAGCTTTGATGTTTTCTTCTTTGATCGCCTCAGTTTGGGCTTCGAGGATTTGTGATGGTAATTTTGGGTAAAGAGTCATGACTAATGATCTAACTCAGAGTGGTTTTTGATTCGTTCCTTCCAGGCTTTAAGGATCTGACTAAACAGTTGCACTTTCCAGGATTGGTAGCGAATTCTCACATCCTTAATCTGCAAGAATTTAAACCAGCGGGCGTTGTCTCTATGTTCAGTATTCTTTCTGATGAAGAATATGCTAAAGTCTTTAATGATCAAGGTGACACTAGTACAACTTTGTTTCCATTAAGATAGTGTCTCTAAATTTTTAAGTTAGCCGGAACACTATTGCTCCTAACTTCGATAGGTCGTATGTGGTATTGTTTTCTTCATTAGGTTAAGTTGTCGGGATGCATATACAATAACTTTTTCTTTTTGCATTAACACTGCTCCCAGGCCTTGATGTGATGCATCACAGTAAACAACAAAATCGTCGTTTCCATATGGTAATGCTAAGATTGGAGCTTCATACAACTTTTGCTTTAGTAGTTGGAAAGTCGAATTCCTGGTATCTCTCCCCATATATAACTTCTTTGTTTTTTGGGTAATTCAGTTCAAAGGACTTTGCGATCTTTGAAAAATCTTTATATATCTCGAAATAGTAGCGCCGTGTGAGTCATAAGAATTGGCGTACTTCTATAGGTGTGGTAGGAGATGCCAAATTCTTAACTGCTTCAATCTTGGCGGGGTCAACATGAAGTCCTTGACTATCAATTAAGTGCCTAAGAAATTGCATGATACTGATCCAGAAATCACATTTGGAGAACTTAGCATATAATTTCTCCTTTTTGAGTAATTCCAAGATTATTCTCAGGTGATATGCGTGTTCTTCTTTGTTACAGGAGTAGATAAGAATATCATTAATGAACACCATCACAAATTTATCCAAGTATGGTTTGCACACACGGTTCATGAGGTCCATGAACACAGCAGGCGCGTTAGTTAAACCAAATGACATTACTTGAAATTCATAGTGTCCATATCTCGTTCTAAAAGCATTCTTGGGAATATCTTCGTCCCTTACTCTTAGTAGATGATAACCTGATCTTAAGTCAATCTTCGAGTAGACACTCAAACCTTGAAGTTGGTCGAATAAATCATTAATCTTGGGTAATGGGTAATGATTCTTTATGGTGAGTTTATTCAACTCCTGGTAATCGATACACATTCTGAAAGATCCGTATTTCTTTTTAACAAATAAGACAAGAGCTCCCCAAGGCGAAGTACTTGGTCGGATAAAACCTCGGCCGGCCAACTCTTGTAGTTGGTTTGATAGTTCCTGCATTTCTGAAGGAGCTAATTTGTAAGGTGCTCGGGCCACTGGCGCTGCACCTGGAATTAAATTGATTTGAAATTCTATTTGGCGAACTAGGGGTAAGCCAGGTAGATCTTCAGGAAAAACTTCCAGAAATTCTCTGACTCTGTTTGTTTCTAGTGTTTTATCGTTGATTCTTTTCCATTACTTGGGCTATGAAAACTTGACATCCCCTGGATATATACCTTTCAGTTTTTATACAGGATATAAGGCTTAGTCGGGTTTTACTTCGATCACCTCGGATGATTAAAGTTTCATCGTTGATTGGGATATGGACGACTTTCTCATCATAGATAATTCTAGCATGATACTTGGATAACCAATCCATATTAATGATGACGTCGAAACTGCCGAGTTTAATTGGCATAAGATCAATTTCGAAAGGTTGATTTAACAGAATCAGGGTGCAACCCTGGATAACGGTATTAGTGCCTACTAGGTTTCTCGGGGACCGGTTTAATTCTCAGTGGTGTCAGTATGATCCATAACGAGTTATCTAACTCTGCAAAGATAAACTCATCTAGAAGTCTTAGATTCCAAAAATTTTATGCTCAACGTCTTGATTATTAATCATATCCATGATACTTAGGTATAAAGATTTGAGAAAACCGGATGACAAGAGAATCATAGTAATCCTGAATAAAGATATGAGTTATCACACTACAAAATATAGGATAGACAACCACGACATCGATATCATGAAACAGCAAGGTATAATGGGATCACCACTGTATTAAGTCATAAACAAACTTGTCTACATAATTTAAATAATCAAAAAAAATTTGACAAGTGTCGTTATTTATGCCACACATCCAGTGGTTGGATTCTAAACAAAAGCTGTAAATGATAAAGATCTAGTCTAGTAGTCTGGTGGTCCTCCCTTGTGGTTCTTGAGCTTATGGATTGTATCAAAAAAGACTCTTCATATCTGATTGGTGGCAAACCTAGATATCTTTGATGATTAGTTCTAGAGTAGAAATCCTGAAGCGAGCAAAAATAATCTTGTCGTTATGTCTCATTTGCTTTCTTTAAAGTCCAGCAATCTGAGTATGAGCTTTTTGAAGTTTGATTTTTAGTTTGTTAAAAGCTTGTTGTATGATTACTTGAACCGTTACCTAGACCCTTTCTACCTTATCTTCTATTGCTCAATGCGGCTTAAGAGGGAGGCTAATCTAAGTGATTCAGGAATAGTCTTAATTTGTTCTCATGACGTTCAAGATGTCTTATGGAGGAACTTTCTCCAATTTCAAACACTTGAGGTAGAGCAGAAGTAGAGGAGGATGATCGGGAACGGGCTCGTTTCTTAGGTGGTAAAATCTCCTTGGGAAGAAAGAAATCTCAAGAATTAAACATTGATGATAGTGGTAATACTGGAGATGGAGGTAAAACAGTTGGTGGAGCAATAGGAGCTTGTGGTTGTGGAATAGGTGATTCATTAGTAGTAGCATTATATGCTTGCATAACCTTTATATATGGATCATCGTGGAAAGGTAAGATGGCTAATGAGGCCAAAAGATACTTAGATAAATCATCTGAAGGATTCAGAGAGGTATTTCCCGGTGAGGCTGAGGAATAGTCCGGTGAAGCCGGAGTATAGTTAGGAGTAGTTGTAGAGGAAAAGGCATCCTCAACATCGACATCAGATGGGACGATAATAGGGTAGATATAGTCAGGAGAAGACATAATTCTGAAACAACCCAGTAGAAAAATAACATAAGTTATTTATATAATAGTATAATAGTTATGTATCATTTACATACTATTCGGGAAATGCAGTGGCACGAAGGACTTTCTTGAATAGAAAATGTTAGGAATTATGGACTTCTACAACTTAGTACTGCTGATTCAATTTAATACTGCTAGCTTTGGAAGTTAGTACTGCTGGTTCAACTTGATGCTGTTATTGAAGAACTTAGAAAATAGTCTAAGTCATTAGTACTGCTAGTTATAATAGTTAGTGCTGCCAGTACAAATGTTAGTACTGCCAGTTTAGTTAGTACTGTTAGTTCATATTTTGTACTGTTAGTATTATATAGTTAGTACTGCTAAAGTGATATGCATGAGTTATATTAGGAATAGATATGCATGATCACTTGACGCATTTTGTAAGCCCATTAGGGTTTCCTTAGTGTATAAAAGGAACCCTACGGCATAGTTAGAGACATCAATTTTCACAACAAACACATATCAATTTATAGTTAGTTATTCTGTAACCTAGACAGAATATTTGCAATCAATATATTCAAGTTTAGTATTCATTGTTCTTCTTAGTATTGCAAGTTAGATTCCGCATAACTTGTAGTATTCACAATCATAGTTTCTCATATAGTTAGTTTGGATTTATCCAAGTTAACTAAGCTTTAACAAGTCTAAAGAAGATCCGTTTCATTGGGACTTCACAAGTGGTATCAGAGCTTGTGGAGAAACTCTGAATAAGAAGAACTTTATCAGATCTAGATCTTTTCCAATAATACACAATGTTTGATGATAAAACCTTCTAACACAAATAGCATGTAGGGAATCTTCCTCAATATATGGCAAATGGTGTCTATTGTAAAACTTCCTATCCTCAAGAAGGGTGAATATACCTTTTGGAGCATGAGGATTGAGCAGTATCTCACTAACATAGATTATAATTTGTGGCAAGTGATCTTGAATGGTGATGGTCCTATACAAGTAACAACTGATGAAAAATGTATTGAAACTAAAGTACCTCCAAAGACTACTCAAGCACTATTACAAAGACAAAGAGAAAGAAAAGCTAAAAGCATTTTGCTTTTGGCTATTCCTGATGAGTATCAACTAAGGTTCCATGGAATAAAGGATGCAAAGTCTCTGTGGGCTGCTATCAAGAGTTGATTTAATGGCAATGTTGAATCTAAGAAGATGCATAAGACTGTTTTGAAGCAACCATTTGAAAACTTTTTCTGTATCTGACATAGAAGGCTTAGATAAAGTATATGATAGGTTTCAAAAACTTATCAGTCTTCTAGAAGTTCACGGTGCAGCTGTTCCTAATGAAGATGCAATTCAGAAATTTTTAAGAGCTCTACCTTCATCATCGAACAATGTAGCCTTAATTATGAGGAACAAAGATGGTATAGATAATTTGGATATTGATGATCTATACAATAACCTAAAAGTGTTTGAAGCTGATATCAAAGGTTCCTCTGGATCATCTTCAAACTCTCAAAATGTGGCTTTTCTCTCTGCAGAAGACACTAGCAGCAGTAATGAAGTTAATATTGCTTATAGTGTTTCTACTGCATCAGAACATAATTCTCAGTGACAAGCCTCTTCATCATCATATATTGATGATCTGATGTTCTCATTCTTTGCTAATCAGTCAAATAGTCCACAACTGGATGATGAAGACCTAGAACAGATTGATCATGATGATTTGGAAGAAATGGATCTTAAATGGCAGGTGGCCATGCTTTCTATGAGGATTAAGCGATTTTATAAGAAGACTGGAAGAAAGTTAATCTTCAATGGCAAAGAACTTGTAGGCTTTGATAAAACTAAGGTTGAATGCTTTAACTGTCATAGAAGGGGCCATTTTACAAGGGAATGTAAAGCACCAAGAAATAAAGGGAATAAGAATAGAGATGCAGGGTATAAGAGCATGGACAACACCAAAAGGACTGTACCAGTGGAGACCTCTAATGCATTGGTTGTTCAAGACAATGCTTTGATTGTCCAAGATAGACTAGGATATGACTGGAGTTATATAGCTCAAGATGAACCAACTGAGTTTGCTCTCATGGCCTACACTTCAAACTCCTCAGGATCTGACACAGAGGTATAATCTTGTTCTAAAAACTGTGTAAAAACATAAGAAAAACTTCAAAAACAATTTGATGAATAGTGACAAACTCTTAGTAAGACTAATCTAGAAATTATAGCCTATCAGTTAGGCCTAGAATCTGTAGAAGCACAGTTAGTTGTTCATCAGAAAAATAAAGTTGTCTATAAAGAAAAGATTGCAGTCTTAGAATTTGAAATAAAAGACAAAAGTAATGCTATCACTAGACTTAAAAATCAGTTAGATGAAACCTTAAGAGAAAAAGATGATTTAAAAGCTAAACTAGAACAGTTTAAAAAATCTTCTAAAAACTTAAATAAACTGATTAATAGTTAAATAAGTTCTAAAGATAAAACTGGTCTAGGATATGGAGATCAATTGAATGAAAATGATTCAAGTGGTAGTGAATTGTTTAATAGTGTCTTTGATAGTCGTTCAAGTGATGGAGATGACAATCAAACAAATGATAGGTTCAAAAAAGATAATGGATATCATGCTGTTCCACCTCCTTTAACTGGGAACTACATGCCTCCACTTGCTGACCTATCTTTTGCAGGATTGGATGATTTTGTTTATAGGCCTACAGCAAATAAGACTAGTGCTGGTGTGTCTCAAGTTGAAACAAGTATCACCCCACCTAGCAATACTAGTGTAGAAATGCCTAGAGTTGAATCTGTTAGGCCTAGTGGAGTTATCATTGAAGATTGGGTTAGTAATGATGATGAGGATATTTTTCAATCTAATGATGTGCAAGCAACAGACAAACCTAGTTTTAAAAAGATTAAGTTTACTAATGCTAGGAATGAATCTGTTAAACCTAAACAAGCTGAAAAACCTAGGATAACCACTCAAAATCCTAAGGTAGATAAAAGAGATTGGAATGGAAAATGACTCAAAAACTGGGGTTAGGATTTGGGTCTACAAAGAAAGCCTGTTTTGTTTGTAGCAGTTACAACCATATAATAAAATACTATGATTTTCATGAAAAGAGAATGGCTAATTAGTCTGTTTTGAAAAATATGGGAAAGATACTGGTTCAATGGGAAATTTAGAAAAGTTTTGGAATTAATGTTCAGAGAATAAATCATCAAAATAAATTTGTTCAATCTACAGTCTTAACAAGGTCTGGAAAAGTACCAGTTAGTACTGCCAAGAAAAGCTCTCTAAAAGCAACAGCATCAACTAGTACATTCAGACCAGTTAATACTGCTACCCATACAAATAGAGTGAATGTTTCAAAATTAAGAACAAATGCTTTTCATAAGTCTCATTCACCTATTAGAAGGTCTTTTATAAACCAACAGCACCAAATACCAGGATTTTAAATGAAAAAGTTAATACTGTCAGAGTAAATGGTGTTAATACTGCTAGGCAAACAGCAGTTAGTGTTGTTAAGGGAAATGAAGTCACTGCTATTAAGGCCTCAGCAGGTTGTGTTTGGATACCTAAAATGACTAATTTAAATAATGTATCCAAAGACAATAGTGGATCATGGGTCTCAAAAAAAGTAAATTATATAGATCTACAAGGCAGACTCAAGTCAGTAGTGGCTTGGGTCCCCAAGAGACACTGACTCTCTTACTTTTGTGCAGGGAAATCCACAACAAGCTTTGAAGAACAAAGGAATATTTGACAGTGGATGTTCCGGGCACATGATAGAAAACAAAGACTTCCTTATTGACTATCAAGACATTGATGGAGGTTTTGTTGCTTTTGGTGGAAGTGCTAGAGGTGGTAAGATAACAGGAAAAGGAAAGATAAGAACAGATAAGTTAGACTTTAAAGATGTGTTTTTTGTCAAAGAACTAAAGTTTAATCTTTTCTTTGTCTCACAAATGTGTGACAAGAAAAACAGTGTTCTTTTTACTAAAACTAAATGTCTTGTTTTGTCTCCTGATTTTAAGCTAATTGATGAAAGTCAAGTACTGCTTAGAGTCCCCAGGCAAAACAATATGTACAGCTTTGATTTAAAGAATGTTGTTCCTTCTGGAGATTTAACTTGTTTATTTGCAAAAGCCACAATTGATGAGTCTAAACTATGGCATAGGAGGCTGGGTCATGTGAATTTTAAAACAATGAATAAACTTGTGAAGGGAAACCTTGTAAGAGGTCTTCCTTCAAAGACTTTTGAAAATGACCATACTTGTGTTGCTTGTCAGAAGGGAAAGCAACACAAAGCCTCCTGTAAGACCAAACATGTGAGCTCTATCAGCCAACCTTTACAGATGTTGCATATGGACTTATTTGGACCAACATCTGTAAGGAGTATCAACCATAAGACCTATTGCCTTGTAGTGACTGATGACTTTAGTAGGTTTAGCTGGGTTTTCTTCTTAGCCACTAAGAGTGAAACTAGTGGGATTCTTAAGAAATTTATAACAGAAATAGAAAACCAATTAAACCATAAGGTTAAAGTAATCAGGTCTGATAATGGGATAGAATTCAAAAACAGGGAAATGGATGAGTTCTGTGGGCAAAAAGGGATAAAAAGGGAATATAGTGTTGCCAGAACTCCACAACAAAATGGAGTTGCTGAGAGAAAGAATAGGACCCTGATTGAGGCAGCTAGGACTATGCTAGCAGACTCACTTCTACCTACAGTATTTTAGGCTGAAGCAGTTAATACTGCTTGTTATGTCCTGAATAGGGTTCTAGTGACCAAGCCTTATAACAAGACACCCTATAAACTTATTATTGGTAGAGTACCAAGCATAAGTTTCATGAGACCTTTTGGATGTCCTGTTACTATTCTAAATGCCTTAGACCCTTTAGGCAAGTTTGATGGGAAGGCTGAGGAAGGGTTTTTAGTTGGGTACTCTGTAAATAGCAAGGCTTTCAGGGTATTTAATACTGAAACCAGAAAAGTTGAAGAGAATCTGCATGTAAACTTTCTTGAAAATAAACCAAATGTTGCAGGGCAAGGACCTAACTGGCTTTTTGATATTGATTCCTTAACAAATTCTATGAATTATCAACCAGTTACTGCAGGGAATCAAACTAACAAAAATGCAGGTCCACAAGAAACTAATGGCAATACAGGTTTGAAGAAAAATGTTGATGCTGGACAAACTTTCAACTCCCTCTTTTTCTTCCTTAACTTTTTCAAGTTCAGTCTTAAACTAATCCATTAGATATTCCTTATGAACCTACATTATTTTCAACATGCAATATCTTCCGAAAAACAAAACTTCAGATTCTTTATATTTAAACAACTTGTTTTCTAAAATTGACAGGACATCTTTTATAAGTAGCAGCTTTAAAAGGCAGTATCATATAATTTTTAACTCGTAAATCATCATACTGTTTTTTAAGTGTTTCATTAATTGGAAAGCAAGTTTTAGAAAAAGTTTTTTCAGTTGATACCTCATGAGTCAGTGAATGCCTTGAGAGCCATGTTTGCTTGAACTTTCATCCTATGCCATATCACTTCAATCAAAACCACACCTTCAAGAGCACACATTGCCTTTTCAGGAGGCATCTTCAATACTTACTGCTTTTGATGGTTTCCCTTGGTTCCAATTTCTGTTGTCATTGCTCTTGGAACTCTTACATTCTCTAGCCAAATGTCCCTTTTTGTGACAGTTGAAATTCTACCTTTGGGTTTGACATATCCAGCAGGACTACTTCCATCAATAACAATCTTCCTTCCACATGTTCTCTGATATGAACTTCCTAGCCCGCATATCAACAATGCAATATTCCACTTTAGATCCATCTCTTTCTAAATCATCATCATGAATTTGCTCGAGATCTTCATAAACAGTTGAGATTCCTTGTGGTTGAGAAGACAAAAAGGCATAAGCTGTGGCATCACTAAACTAGCAGTACTAGTTTCAGCACTAGCAGTATTAACTTTGGAGTTGCCAGTACTAACTCCAGTGTTAGCAGTATTAATAGAGTTGGTACTGCTAGGACTGGTAGTGGTTAGGAATGCCAAGTTTTTGTCATCATTATTAACAGCAACAGTTCTCTTAACCTTTTGTTCAACAATTTTAAATTGTTGTACAAATAATCCAAACCATAGTTTCAAATCGGGTTGGTTCATCAAACACAGACATGCGTATCCCATTTCTGAAGGTTAGCTTCTCAAAAACTTCACATTTAATTCTCTGGAGGACGTATTACACAAGATTTGCCAATCTACTAACAAGCTTTTGAAGCTGTTAAAAATAGAATCTAAGATTCTGATACTTGTTAGCATTGAAGTTTTCATAATGCTGCTTTATAATGCCTTTTGAGTCTTTTTGTAGCATCATTTCCCCAAAGCGAGCTTTAATAGCAATAAACATAGATTAAGCATCAGCATCTGGTAAGGTAAGCTGATGTTCATTTGGAAGGGCCATGGAGAAGAAGACTTCTTGCTTTTGACTCATTTTTCTTACAGATCTTTTTCTTCAGTAGTTGAAGGCACAGTCTTTCTTTATGCAGTTGATGGCCAGATTCTGGTGCTGAAATCAGGAATAGGTACCCATGAATTCCAATTCTCTCACTACCATTAAGCATAGTCTTGAATATGAAAGTACTGCTTAATCCTTATTTCCCACATATCATACTCTCCTAGTGTGAGTATGGGAAGCTTTGCCAACGATTATTTTGAGAATTTCTTACTCCCATATTCCTAGATCAAGTATCTAAAAGCACAGGCTATGATACCACTCCGGTTGATATCCTAGAAAGTGTGCCCCGTGCACATCTACGACTAAGCTGCCTGAGTATTATGAAAGGATCTTATGACTGAAGTGGTATACCGTACGCCTGGCAAAGAAGATTACGACTCTACAGAAAAATCACACTATTTACCAGCAATGTGTTGTCGATCACAGATAGCGTCGATCCTCCACCCCCCCTCAGAACGTAATCCTATTGCGCAGTGCCCTACCCTCGACGGACCGTCTACTCCCCGCTCACCACCTTTGCTCTATTCCCCTAGCTGGCAAATGTCACCCCTATGGAATAATCTTTCCACTACTCACTCACAAAATATAAATACAATTTCACTGCATTAAATATTTATAAATTATACGGAGTACTCTCTAAGTACTGGGGCTTTAATACCAAAATAAACCCTTGAAGCAATTACTAATTCTCTCTAAGTGTATATTTTAAAGTTCTCTCATATAACTACTCTAGGGATATCCTTTTATAGAATTACAGGAACCCTTTACAACTGTATATCCTGCCTATCTATCTTGGAACAGTTACAATTCAAAAATAAATATTCCGAAATGCTCTCCATACCTTCTTATCTTCATATCATCAGCTTTGACTATTTAGCAGTACAAACTTCTTCAACTAACTGTTATTTAAGTTTTCATTGCAGTTACTTAAGTACTAAGTTTGTGCTGGCCTAGTTAATAAACACCTTTAGTTACTGTTGGCTAAGTTATTAAGTCTATATGATGATTTTTTTCCCCAAATTTTTTTGGACCCATAACCGGCGCCCCTAGTAGGTTATATACGAACACAATTGATTAAATTTTTGTTTTTGGTTAAGGTTTTAAAAAGCGTGGTATTGGTTTGAGTCTAGATAAGTTTAGGTTATTTCTGGGTGTGTTCAAACGTAATTTTTTATTGCGATACGTAACCTTTTGCCACTTAATGACAATAAAAATAAATACGAAAGGTACATAATTATCCTCTTGATAATTATTTCTTACTTGGTGGATGTAAACCTTAATTTATTTGATGACCGTTTACATTAAAAGATTATTTCTAGTCTACGCGATTTAGCTCAAAAGTAAAATTAAAAGTAAACGCGTATGGCAAAAATAAAATAGTGATAATAATAGGAGTCGTGAAATGACCTAGAAATTTGAGTAAATGTTCAGTCGTTCCACCCGTTAAATGAGCTTTGTCCTCAAAGTTAAGACCTCGTAGTGGATGACGAAATTTTGTCGGTTTGTTGAGGAGTTTGTGGGTATTTTTGTTTTGAACGAAATCTTCATCGTTCTAGGTTGAACTCAGGGCCCCCCGCCTAGAGTTCCAGTTAGAACAATTAACAATGGTTCCGGCTGTGCTTTCAATCGTTTGATCTGACCCGTCCATGGTTTTTCAACGGGGATTCTTCCACCAAACTGGGAGTTATCTGTCAACATGGAATTCCTTATAACGGCATGACTAAGGTTCCGTTAGTCGTAACATTTTTTAGATTAGACACATGGAAAGTATGTGAACTAGCTCAAACTCTTTGAGGAAGTTCTCCTGCCTCTAGGCAACTTTTCCAACTTTGGCTAATCACCTGAAAGGTCCACCATATCTCGGGTTCAGCTTGCCTCGCTTACCGAAAACGTAGAGAGCCCCCCCCCTTTCCGTGGTGAGGACCTTGAGTATAAACTCTGTCCCCAACCTCGACTTCCCATCGGCTTTCGCTTCGATCGGCGTTAGCTCTTTGGTCGATCTGAGCTGCTTGCATCCTTTGCTTGATCAGGACGATCTTTTTCCGTTGTTCTTGGATCAATTCCGGACCAGTCAGTTGGGCTTCCTCAACCTCGGCCCAGCCACACTGTGATCTACATTTTTGCCCATACAGTGCGTCATAAGGGGCGGCCTTTATGCTAGCGTGAAACCTGTTGTTGTTATGAAAAACTGGCATGCATAATGCTTAAACCAGCCTTTGCCAAAATCGATCACGCAGCAGTAGCATGTCCTCGAGAGTATTGAATGGTTCTCGTCGCTCTGGCCGTCAGTTTCTGGATGATATGCAGTGCTCATACTAATATCTGTACCCAAAGCTTTCTAAAATGATCTCCAGAAATTTGAAGTGAATCTTCTGTCATGATCACAAATAATTGAGGCAGGTATCCCATGTCTTGCCACTACCCTGTTCAAGTACAACCTTGCCAATTTGTCTAATGGATCATTCTCCCTTATTGGTAAGAAGTGAGCAGATTTTGTAAGTCGATCCACAATCACCCAGATGGTGTCGATAAACCTTGTGACGATCTAGGAAATTTGGTGATAAAATCCATCATGGTATTATCCCCTTCATCGGGTATCTGGGTTGTACTAGCAATCCCGATGGGTCTTTGATGTTCGGCCTTGACCCTTGCAATGTCAGGCATTGCTAACGTCGTGGGATGTTCAAGCCTTCATGTTTGGCCACCAATATAGTTTCTTCACTTCTTGGTACATCTTTTCAGGAAAACCGGGGATGTTTAGAATATTTCGACTTGTGGGATTCGTGCATATCACGGATTTAAGTCTCTATAGCAAGGTATCTAACTACTGCCGTGTTAACATAGTGTTCATCACACTTGGTTCAATTTTTCCTTGGTATATCCTCTTGGATTATACGCCTACAGTCTCATTCACGAGTATCCTCTGGTTTCTGGCTTCCGATATGAGCTTCTAATATTCATTTGGGGAGATCACAAACCAATTTCATATTTGGCTCGAACTCGAATGGCTCGGTCCGTTCCTTAGGCTCAGTGCATCGGCACTTACATTTGCTTTCCCGGGATGTTAACGAATATCACAATGTAGTCACTCAGTATTCCAGCCAAACGGCGTTGTCTCATGTAAGCTCCTTCTAATCGAAGAATGTGTGTGGGCTTTTATGGTCGTGTGAACACGGTGCATCTGGTTCCATATAGATAGTGTCTCCATAACTTTAGGGCAAACACTACCGATCCAAGTTCTAAATCATGAGTGGTGTAGTTCTTCTCGTGAACTTTTAGTTGTCGAGAAGCATAAGCAATCACCTTCTCTCTCTGCATTAATACAGCACCTAAACCCTTGTGTGACGCATCACAGTAGACCACAAAGTCTTCGCTCCCCTCAGGTAAAGCCAGAATTGGTGCACTGCACATCTTCTGCTTTATTAACTGAAAGGCATTCTCTTCTTTTCTCCCCAGTCGAACTTGATTCCGTTCTGAGTCATGTTTCATCACTTGACTTAGCAATCTTTGAAAATCCTTCAATGAACCTTCGATAGTAACCTGCTAAGACCTAAAAATTGGCTGATCTTTGTTGGTGTCTTAGGAGATGCCTAATCTTTGATAGATTTTATTTGGCTGGATCTTATGTTTGCCTATGCTATTAATTGACTGTTGACCGAGGAATTTACCTTGGGATCAAACTCACGTTTTGTAAAAGTGCATACAACTGCTCTTCATAAGCAATTCAAAATTGCCTTAGATGTCTTCGTCTGCGCTTTCTCATCCTTTGAATAATAAGTTGTCATCGATGGAAGACAATTACGATTTATTAGAGTAAGCTTGCACACTCCGGTTCATGAGGTACAATGATACCGCCAGGTGCGTTTGTTAGTTCCGAGATGGCATAACTTGAATCGTAATGGACCATACCGAGTTCGGAATGCCATCTTTGGAATGTCTTGTTCTCGTACTCTAAGCTGGTGATATCCTGATCTCAGATCTATCTTTCGATTAAATATGGATCCTTTAAAGTTGATCAAATAAATCGCTTCGATCTCGGGGAGTTGGATAACGATACTTTACTGTCAGTTTATTTTAAACTCTCGGTTTAGTGATGCAACATCCTGACGACCCTCTTCTTTTTGACAAATAAGACCGGGGCTCCCCAAGGGGAGGAACTAGGCTTTATGACTCCCTTGTCAGAAAGGTTCTTGTCCCCCCCCCCCCCCCCCCATATTATAAAATTTTATAAATTAAATAAAAAAAAAATAGAATTGATTGAGTGCTGTAATTCCATCATTTCGGATTGGGAGCCATCGATACGGTGCTCGAGCTACGGGTGCGGCTCCTGGAATTAAGTCGATTTGGAATTCTACTGGTCGAGCTTGAGGGAAGACCCGGCAAGTCCTCGGGAAACACTTCAGGAAAATCTTGGACGATTGGTACGTCCTTTTATCTGTTTCCTTCTGAATTGTCCTCATCTTTCTTGGCGGAATCTGTGCTAAAAAGACCTGGCATCCTTTTGGCCATGTACTTTGGCTTTTTAACATGAGATAAACTATCAACGGGTATTTCTCTCCGTTGCTACTTGCGTGCCACAAAAAGTCAAAGGTTTTAATTCCCGTAGGGAATTTTGAAAAAAGGTTTTTCATCGCACACGATCACGGCGTGACATCTTCTTAACAGCCATACGATATGACATCGAAACTACCCAGTTCTACGAGATTTAGATCTATGGTTGAACGGATGTCTAAGAAATTTAAGTACAACCTCGTTTTAAACTCAGTGTCTATCCCGACTAATTTCTCCATCAGCTAATTCGACCTACATAACATTTTCTAATGGAGTTGGGGCGATGTTTATCATGGATACTAAATGCAGTGGATATTAAAGCTTCTAATTCGGCACAGTGTTGAATAAGTTGAGCATAAGTGGTTATTTAAGAGGAACGTACCCGTGACGATTATTGGCATCAGGGTTTCCTGGGGCATTTCCCTCTTTTCGGCATTCCCAACTGCATTAACCCAGCCTTGTGCATTCCCATTTTCTCTTCATCTTATTCTTCTAGTTAGGATAATCTCTCTGAATTGCCCTGGTGCTCCCACTCTCTAAACAAACATTTCCTTTGGGAGATGCCCCATTGCCTTCTGAGTGTTAACATTGTCGTTACCAGTATTCCTGCAATCGCGAGCAAAGTGCCCTATTTTGTTGCACTTGTGGCACCGCTGGGTGCACGGGCCATTGTGGTGAAGATGGCACTTGGTGCATTTGGGTAGAGATCCCCCATAAGGCTTCCTTTCGCTTGTCCCCATATTGTAGGCCTTGGCAACATTTTGCCTCTTGAAGGGTTGTTGCTGGTGACCATGGTTGTTTCTGGATGAATCGTCAGCCTTCCTTTTGTTGTCAGATTGCCTTTCGCGTAGGTGTGGAGGTTTTTTCATGATCCTATCAAGTAATTGGCCAATCAATAGTCTTCATCCAAAGTCTTTAGGTCCGGCAGACTTTACGTTCCATAATGTTGTAGAAGTCCACTGATGTACTTGTCAACCTTTCTCGGTTTCGTTGGAACAAACTTGGTACAATATCAGGGCTAACTCTTGGAAAAAGTAGTGTATGCTGGAACATCGTTTCCCTTGACCTTTAGGTTCCACAGCTTCAATTTTAATTTCTTGATTTCACCCTGCGGACAATACTTGTTCCGTTAATCTTTTTCTTGGAGTACTTCCAAAGTCATTGTATTATGCCCTTGGACCTAAGGTTTCATCTGACCAATTCCACCAAGTCAAAGCAGCAACCAACGAGTGCAGGTGGCAAAACTTTACTTGATTCCAATAGCACAACAGCTGATATTGAAAAATGGACTCCATCTTTCAATCACCGGAGTTAAACCGACCACGCCTTCAGTCCCTTTGAAGTTCAAAGGTTGACACTTCATGAATGTCAGCCGTAAAATAAGGCGCGCAGTTTACCACGTTCTCGGTTATCCCCGATGCGAACTGTGGCTTCCATCTCCATTGGTGGAGTTTTGCAAAAGCTCTTGGTCAACAATCATTGCTTGGATGGCTTCTAGAGTCATGTTGTTGGTTGGTGTTGTTAAACAGGGGTATTTGGTCCTCTTTGGTTGTAGGTTGCCATGATTTGATTAAAATCACAAAAGACAAAACATAATGTTATATGACAGAATTTAATAATGTATAGATGTGCTAATAACACAAGAGAGGTATTATAGACAACAAACTACAAGTAACACATCTATTTCACTCATAACTTTTGAAAATTTTACATGAAATAGTTGTCGGAGTACACACAATATAATACAAAAGATCTAAGGCTATGCTAGCGGGGAAAACCCCTAATACTTAACATGCCTGTACAATGACCTAGCAAGATACAATAACATAAATCACTAGATGTGACTGTCGGCATCCTAGAGCAAGGAAGCATCTCGTGATATGGAATCTAGTCTTGGTTCTTGGCTGTTTCTGGATCTCTCTGCTGCTCTCGCAGTGTTAACAACTCAGCCTGCATGTCGCTCATCTCTCGCCTCATATCTCTGATGACTCAGAGAGTCTCTACCATCTGGTCCTGACGCCTACGGTCAGTCTCTCGAAGCACTGCTAACTCAGCCTGCTGCATCTGAAAACGAGTCTCATGTACCTGATGTTGTGTCTTGAATGAGTGTACTCCTGCCAGCTGTACGCTGTGTTGGTTCTGTGCCTGAAGATATGTCTCGTGTGCATACACATGATCACAATGGGTCTAAAGTCTGTCTGAGTTGTCTTGCTCAATCCTTGGTGCCTAAGCCTCTCGGATTGTTTAGGCCTCCTCCTCCTCCATTCCTATACTGCTTCCTGGAGAGTCATCTCCTATCCCCTATAAGTAAATTGACCCGCTGCGAGGTCCCTATCGACTCGCTTGTGAAATACGGAGACCTTACTATCCTGGTGCATCCTCTAGTAGCATACATTCAAGTCTTTGTGTATCATGTCATGGAGCTCAGCAAGCTCTGTGACCTAGTATTAACCTCTCCGACGGTCATAGTATGCTATATCTGGAAATGCCTCTGCCCGGATTCTACCCAAGTACCCCTAATCCGTACCCGACCCCCCCCCCCCTGACACCTCTAATCCTGTGCCTCTCTTTCCAGCATCTACTCGTGCTGACAAACCCCATAATCTATCCCTTGACATCTCTGGTAGGTTCTAGCAGTGGAACTCTCCCGACCTCTCGTATCTAGTAGCATAAAGTGGAAAAAAAAATACAACTATTGGGGGAGGATGCTCGACTCGGGAAAATGTCATCCTACGTTTAACAGTCGTGGTATTATAGAGATTCGGTGGTAGTGATTGGCGAATGGTAATGCAGGCCTAGTAACTGCATCAGATGAGAGCCTGAGTGGATGCTATCTGAGGTCTAGATTTGGGTTGGACCACCTAGATGATGGGTAGTAAGGGTGGTGATTGTGCAGGTGGGGCCATGCACATAGCAAGGCGCCTCTCCTGCAGAGGCGGTGGTGATAGTATGTAGGTGGTGGATGGTGATGGAGTAGTCATGGTCAGAAGTCTTCTCAACCTTTGCCCTCTTGTGGATGGGATATGGAAGTCTGGGGCGGTCTGTAACCCTATGCTTTTCCCAATAGTAGTGTCACGTGGAGGGTGGTGGTTTTACAGGCTCTGTTCCTCAGGTGGGAAAACAGGTCATCAACAGGTTTGCAACAAATAGTAGAGTGGCCGGGAGCTATGTGCTCCTCCTCACCTCCTCCTCGTCCTCATTCATTCCTCATCCTATCATTGGCGTCTTCCTAGATGAATCGCCGTCTATCATCGTCTCCATCATCTCCCCCGTCCTCCATAGGATAGTCTACCGGACAAGCCTCTGTCTCATCTCCTCGTACTCTTGGATCCTCCTCGGGATCCGACTCAATAACTTTGTCGGGGTGAACTCAACAGTAGGTGAATCATTCCAGGAAAGGTAGGGTTAATAGCTGCTCCTCAGCCGGAAACTCGATGCTCATCCTTTCGTCCTGCGAAATGCCGGTGTCTGTGGGGTCCTCTGGGCCTGGTATGTAATCAGGTGCAGGGTGGGCTACTGGCTGTATCAGGAGTCCGTATATCCCTAATACGCATGGACCGTGGAATGCCTCCCTCAGATACTCCTCATCATCGGCTCCCCAAAAGGCTCTGCCGGGCTCAGAGTCGGTGTAGACGAAGTGTAGGTAACAGCAGATGTCGCAGAAGACATGATTACTGCAAAAAGCAAATAAATTATATAAGTATTACTTATACGGAAGGGATCGATATGATATGTCTATAAGCTTCTTAATAATATTGATCTTTATTTGTAATATATGTAATATCATTTATATTACACGTATTTCAATTATGTAAGCACGTTATTACACCTATTTGGCTAAGGCAATACTTTTTAGGTAAGCTATATATGTGCTAGTTGTAAACAAGGAATTGCATGTTATGAGTCCCTCGTATAAATCCTTAATTGTTTGAAAATGGTTTTTAGGTCCTGATCAAAACTTTTGACCTGGTTCTCTATAACCTTGGCTCTGGTACCAATCTGTAACACCCTCGAATCTGAGCACGCAGCGGAATGTTTGAATATCCGAGGCGTTACATTTATGGTTCAATAACACAGATCTGAGAACGAACTACTAAACGTGTCATTGGAAAAAGATTACATTGGATTGAAAAAAATACTTGTTTGTTACATAAGCTCCATGGCTTCAAATTGGCAACACTATTACTAAAAGATTTCGGGTAGATATAACAATTTTCCCCAAAATGTATATAAGACCCAAATCTTAAGTGTGATCTTCAGTTATTGATTCAAGTATTATCATCGCCACCTCGTGCCTTATTGATGTAAGAAAAACATGCTTAAAACGTGGTCAACATAAAGTTGCGTTGAATTCATAAGTTTTATCGTAAATATTGTCTGGACCGCATAGATTTCCAAGTGTATGATTTAGCTACACATTGCAAAACTGCATAAAAGTGATCATCATTTTCTTAAGCTCATGACACTGAAGCTCGACATGTTTTTTTGATGCATTTATGTTGCAATGAATGCCAGTGGGAATGATGTTCTAACCCGGAAACATCCCAAAATCCGACCTGTATACGTTCGTTCCAGTGATAAAACTAATCATCACCGAACGGGGATTGTCAATCCTCAATAGATCTTCTATAACAATTCGGTCACATCCGTAATTGGACAGTTCATGATAAAGGGCTCAGTGGGTTACGCTACTTAGGCAAACTTCAGTAAATCATTGTTTATAATGTACACTTGGTCCAGTTTGAAAACAAAGAATGTTCTCACCCCAAGGATGTAAACCAATTAAACAATTGTAAAACATGGGGCTATGAGTAATCATAGTATAAAATGTACACTTGCGTCCAATTTGTAAAACAAAGCATGTTCTCACCCCAAGGATGTAAATCATTTAAATAATTGTAAAACATGGGGCTATGAACTCACCTGAGTGAATAGTCCTCTGGAAATTGATAATAGATATCCAAGTATGAATCACACCGTCAAATACCTAAGTAAATACGGCCAGTCTTAGTCTACAAGTTTAGGCTAAAGACTCAATGTATAAACTACAATAAATTTGCTAGTTTATATATACTGTTATCACTTGTGTGGTGGTGTACGTGTTTAATGTATTTGAAATTGTTTGATGGCTCTTGGGAAAACGGATATACTTTCTTAATAAATATACTTATTTATTAAGTCGTAAATTAAACCCGTTTAATGTCCGAATATATTAATATTCGACCGATTCTTTAAGCGTTTTATTAATTCACTTTTGATCACAAATATACCCTTGAGCTTCTAGATATTACACTTTAGTCCCTAGGTTTATAAAATATAAACATTTACACTGTAAACCCTTTAGTTTTGATAATTGCATAATTAGTCCTTTAAGTTTACAAAAATGAAATTTAGGTCTTTATAGTTACTACTGGTAGATATAGTCATTGCTACTGGTAGCATATTAGTTACTCCTGGTAGAATAATATTGTCATTAGTACTGGTAGTACTATAATGGTTACTACTGGTAGATATAGTCATTACTACTGGTAGCATATTAGTTACTCCTGGTAGAATAATATTGTCATTAGTACTGGTAGTACCATAATGGTTACTACTGGTAATGTTATAGTTAGTCCGGGTAGTACAAATGCATTCGTTAAGCTTATTTAAGGTCCGTTAGTGTTTTCAAAAGCCCTTAAGCTCGTTAAGTTCCTTCAAGCTTAATGTTTTATCAACAAGCCACAAGCTTATCAATTACTATTGGGCCAGAGAGTTGGGCTTGTGGGCCTGCTATGCCCTCAACGAGTTTAGTCAGTCCAACAGTGGTTAACACGCCACTGTTGTTTTTGAGGATCTATGGTTTATATGTATGTGTGTCGTAGGGATTAATCAATGACATTACTACTGGTAGCATATTAGTTACTCCTGGTAGAATAATATTGTCATTAGTACTGGTAGTACCATAATGGTTACTACTGGTAATGTTATAGTTAGTCCGGGTAGTACAAATGCATTCGTTAAGCTTATTTAAGTTTGCTTAAGCTGTTTGGCTTATTGATAAGCTCGGATGAGCTTATTTTGAGCTTATTGGGCTCGTTGGCCCAACAACCATTTACTGAAAATTAGTACCAAGGTCCATTAAGGTTCGTTTGGTTTTTAAAGGGTATAAGGGCCTATATAAGTTTCAATAAGCTCGTAGGTCACCTTAATAAGCTCGTAGAGCTTATTAATAAGCTAGGGTCTCCACTGTTGGGCCTGTTGGGCCCGAGTGTGGGCTGCGTGGGTTAAACGAAGCCATTAGTGGCCCGTTAGGTGTTCTAGTACCTCTTAAGACACCGTTAACGAGCTAGTATACCAAATGTGAGCTTATTTTGCATGCATAGGGTCGTGTTCGCTACATGCACCCGCTAGATAAGGTTGCCTACACATTCCTTAGTCTTCATGTCGTGTTTACAAGAAAGTTCACGTATAGTTTTCTTACCATTTTGTGTATAATGTATATTGTTTACGTCTAAGTCTAAGTTTTTCATATAAATAGGGCACTTAAGCCCCTAGATTGACATAATCCATCTTTGTACATGTGTTTAATTAGGTCTTTGCACCACACAAGTATAACATGTACATATATAGGTGCGTGAACCCTATATGGGTCGCGACACAAGTCTAGAAATCAAGCGACAATTAAACTATGAATTGCAAAGTGTCGTGAGAGACTTACAAGGGTCCTATAGCTCTTAGATTGAGAAGTGGACGTGATGTGTGCTAGCCCTTAGCTCGTAGACCCCTTGTGCACTCGTTGTATTATCCCTTAGCTTGTGTCGTGTTCTCAAATGTGACAAATAGGAGTGTATGGTTGCGTTTTGTGATCCGATTGAGAGAAGAAATTATATAATAGTTTGGAAATGTGTTAATTGAGCTAGTGAATATTATTCATAGGATGAGAAGCTAGTTAGCTCTCTTGGTTTCACAACCCACCCACACCGAACCAAATTTGTGCCTTAGAAGGTGGTTTTTGAGTTTCCTAGTTGCTAACACATGGTTTTACTAAACCATCTTAGTACCATTCTTAATTACTCTCAAGATGTACAAGATTTGGCTTAGCTAGCAAATCTTATGGATTTGTGTGTTGGTTCCTAGTCATCCGCGGCACAAAGGAAATCAAGAGGCACAATGGTTCTTAACCAATGTGTAAATGACTAATAGGAGACCATTAGGACAAGTATTAATGAGTTAGAGGAAGTACTAGTACTTGTAAGGATCATTAGAAAGATTTCCTACTTGTTTTGGACCCCTAACCGGCCCCTAGTGGGTTATATGCACAAAATTGATTAAATTTTTGTGTTAAGGTTTTTAAAAGCGGGTATTGGTTTGAGTCTAGATAAGTTTAGGTATTTCTGGGGTGTGTTCAAACGTATTTTATTGCGATACGTAACCCTTTTGCATGACCAATAAAAAATAAAATACGCAAAGTACATAATCATCCTCTTGATAATTATTTCTTACTTGGTGGATGTAAACCTTAATTTATTTGATGACCGTTTACATTAAAGGATTATTTCTAGTCTACGCGATTTAGCTCAAAAGCAAAATTAAAAGTAAACGCGTATCGGACAAAAATAAACAGTGACTAATAATAGGAGTCGTAAAATGACCTGAAATTGAGAAATGTTACACTTTTCTTGTGACTGAGCTTTCAATTCATTTATTTCAAATAAATGATTAAATGCAGGAGCATTTTGGTTTTAAAAAAAAATGTACTTTTGAAAAATTTCTTGATTTAGTTGAGTTGTTAATTCCAAAGATATGCAATGCTTTTCAAGTGTTGAGTAACTTTTTAAAAGTTTATCGTAAACATCCTTTTCAATCAAATCTTTCTTTTTGAGAAGCTCAGTCTCAAGTTCCGGACACTTATTGCATTCATTCACACATGACTTTTTCACATCAAGAATATCCACAGAATTCACAGCAATATGCAAGTGGTAATGGTAGAGAATGGGAAGTAGATGCGGCCTCAACTCTCATTCGGATCATAGCAGCTCGATAGCCCAATGAAAGAATGAGGCTAGGAGGTGGTACTGGAGATAACACAGGTGAGGGTGGTGATAGTGGTAGTGATGGAGAAGGTATCTGGGGAAGTGGTGAAGACCATGGGAAGAATGGTGATGATGGTGGAGTAGATATAGCGAGAAGTCTGGCAACCTCTGCATCAGACCATACTGGTGTAGGTACTAGAGCTGGAATAGAAATCCTAGCTGTCACACGATATGCAAGGTGTGGTGGTGGTGTGGCCGCAGACTCATCAGTCTCGAACGGCTCTGTCTCCTCCGCAGATGAGGCCTGATCAGTAGTTGGTAAAGCAATAACTACAGAGTCAGCAGGAGCTGGGTGCTCCTCCTCCTCCTCATCATCGGCCTCGATGTCCATGTCATCATCCTCATCATCCTCTGATGACCCCTCCTCGTCATCGCCGTCATCTCCTCCATCGGCAGGATAATCGACAGGATCCTCCTCGGGGTCCTCATCGTCATCCTCCTCCGGGTCCGCCTCAGGATCGGACTCCGGGACATAGTCAGGTGACTGAGCAGTGGGTGAGGCATCCTCAGCATATGGCTGATCCTCAGCAACAATCTCATCATCAGCATGCTCTGGGCCTGGAACATAATCTGGCGAAGGTGGTGCCTGCTCTGGCTCCTCAGGGCCAGGCACGTAATCTGGAGAGGGTGGGGCCTGAAGAGCGGCCTCCACATATGGGTCCTCTGGCATCCCAGGTAGCTCAAGGTACTCGTGATCATCGGCTCTCGGTGATCCTATGTCTGATAAACCCTCAAATAGACTGGAAACCACCGTGTATGTAACCCCCGATTCATCCGAATCTGACATGACTGAATCTGAAAATTCAAAATAGCTTATATTAGTATTTAATATAAGACTCTTATAGTAATATACATTTATATCATAACATGTATATCAATTATGAATGCATTAGTCCACCAAACTTAATGCTACAAGTAGTGTATGCTGAATGTTATGCAATATGTATGTCTGTGTAACAACCTCCTTTGTATGTATCGAGTTTGAAAAATGGTATTAGTCAGAAAAACATTTGACTGAGGTTCTAAAACTCTTGGTCTTGATAACAATCTGTAACACCCCCAAATTGGGTCGCAGCAGAATAAGGGTCCGGGGCGTGTTACTTCATAGATCAATAACACAAGATGTATATAGAACGTCCAAAAAGTCGTTTAAAACTTATACATTGGAATTAACAAAGTATTTGTTACATAAGCCGGAGCTTCACTTGTCCACTTGTTCAAAATACAAAGATTTCTAGCCCATAACAGTTATACAAAATGTAATGCGACAAAATATCTAATGCATGATATCCAAATCAAAACCACCAATGTATCCCTTGCACCTCGTGCTTACTGATCCCCTGAAAAACATTGCTTTAAAACGTCAACAATAATGTTGGTGAATTCATAGGTTTGATAAATCGTATATTGTAGGACCATAAGATTTCCCAAGTGTATGATAATGCAACAGATGCAGACATCATATAAATGTAATTACGTTGCCCTAAGCTCATGACACTGAAGATCGACATAAATGAATACCATATAAATGGCCTACATTGCCCGTGATGATGTTCTAACCCGCAACATCCTATGTTCGACATGGTATACGTTCGTTTGCCCAGTGATAGCTAATCACCCGAACGGGGATGTCAATCCCAATAGATCTATTCATAACATTCGCGCTCACAATCCAGTAACTGACAGTTCATGATAATGGGCTCAACTAGGGTTATCGCTACTTAGGCAACACGTAATCATAATATGAAACTTAACCACTTGTGTCCAGTTATAAAACATTGCATGTTTCTCACCCCAAAAACTTATAAAACAAAAGCATGTAAAACGTGGGGCTATGAACTCACCTTGAGTGAGCGTATGTCAAGTATATCACAGATAATGCGTCACGTAAATCGTCAGATGCAACCTATTTAAATTAAGGTCGTATAAGTACTAATCACATTGGGTAATTACTACCATGCATAATTCTATATAGCTAATCACCATCTAATTGTTTTGGAAAAATTGTGTTTAATAAGTTAAAACGTTTATATTTCCCGTTGTAGTAAAACTGGCGTAACTTTCGCGTTTTAAGCCCGATTTTGACGTTTCTTATGCCCATGCTTTCGTATTAGGACGAGTTATCATAATTTGACATTTTCATATTTTTAGTCCCCTGATGAACAGTACTTTTACTGTTCACACCAGTTATAAAGTTATTTTTATAGTTTTAGTTATCGTAAAACCCGTAAACGTCGTATTTTATTCGTTATAGCTCCGTTTTTAGCGATTCTTTCGAGCACGTTCTCGTAATTGAAAGTTCTATTTATTTATGAGGTTTACAAAAATAAATGTTTCTGTCATGAACAATAACTTTTATAAAAATAGTTTTATAAAAGTATTAATTGTCGTAAACTCGCGAATTTTATAACTCATTCGTTATTAATTAAAAAGTATCGTTTCTTATCATTTTGGAATCCTAAAAATATGTGTAATCTGTTAAAAATACTAAACTTGCTGTTTTATATAATTTTTATAAATTGTTTTATAAAAATTCTTTTATAAATCCGTTTATTTATTGTATAACTTGTTTTTACCGTAACTTTTTCGTTATTTATCCGTTTTTCAAGTTTCTTAGCTTTTTGGAATTGTCATGAGACGTACTATTTTTAAAAAATATAAAATGGACAGGTTGTATGTCAAATTAAAACAGAAAGTTAGGATGTCTTTCTTGATTCCATATGTAAACTTTGTTTCTATAACTTTCAACTTTGTATTTTACCATAAGTCTTTTATACTATATATATATTATATGACTTACTTATATATTAGTCCATTTAGTCCATAATTGTGCTCAATGTCCAAGTTACACAAGATTAACAAGTTTTTCAAGTTGATATTCTACACATTTCTTGTTGCTTTTCATGTAAATCATTAAAAAACCCTAATCCTTATTAAACTTTTTAAGCCTTAACCCACAGGTGTTAAATCACTTATTTAATTCCATTCTAACCTTTTTATGTGTTCATATAACATCATAAAAGTCCATAAACATGATTAACATGTCTATTTGCATTACTTTTACTTGTATCATATTAAGTAAACTTTATAAACCCTTATTTTGTACATAATCTATTTATACACTTAACCCAACTTGGTTTATAACACTTATAGATCCATTTTAAATGATATTATTCCAACCTAATAATCATATGAAAAAGTGT
The DNA here is from genome assembly GCA_026074375.1 of Tanacetum coccineum. NCBI lineage: Eukaryota > Viridiplantae > Streptophyta > Magnoliopsida > Asterales > Asteraceae > Tanacetum > Tanacetum coccineum. The sequence goes on along the minus strand of BQNB010013435.1, from coordinate 20,209 downwards.
ACAAAAGCATAATCACAAGTAAAAATCCCTTTTACATGTTCAAAAGTTTTAAATGGTGATTTTTCTATATAGAACATCATATACATATAAAATCATGAAAATGAAAAGATAAAGGTTTTAGGTAACCTTAGTGATGAATGATGATGATGAGAAATATGTGCTAAACCCTTGTTTAGACTTTAAACCCAAGCTTGCACAATATGAAACCCTAATTTTCCAAATAAACCCTAATCTTGATTTATTGCTTCAACACTTGCAAATGGTTAACCAAGGCTTGCAAATACCTTAGTATATCTTAGGAAGGATGTGTGATGGCTTGTATAGGTTGTAGAAAATTTTGTATGGATTGTGTATAAGGGTGAGTTTGAGCCGTGGGCTTCAAAGAGAGAAAAGAGAGTGTTTTTGTTTGATTTTTGGTTAAGTCTTGTGTTGTATGAGTTCTCTTACTAGAAGTGCATGTATATAAGATATAGATGGTCAAAAAGATTGCAATAGTGGTCAAGAACAAGATGAGGGTCTTAGGGAAGTTGGTCTTGGTCAAAGAAACAAGGTATGTATAAGTTTAATGGAGTAGATGTTGTACAAAGACCTAGTTGCAAGATTTTTTTCATTTTTCTTGTATATAACTCTTTAAATCCGGCCATATAGAGACATATATGATATATTTTTGTAAAATTTGAGTATTGGGTATAAATGTGGGTATTTGTTGAAGCGTAGAAAAGTTTTGGTGGTTCCGGGAATGCCCAAACGCAATTTATTGCGAAACGTAATCAATTTACGCAACCAATAAAAATACAATGAACAAAGACCATAATTATTCTCAAAATAATTATTTAATACTTGATTGATGTAAACATTTAATCGTTTGACGCCCGTTTACATTGAATGATCGTTTTTGGCTTACGCGATTTAACTTAACGTATACGATTTAAAGCAAACGCGTACAATACAAAAGATACATTATGGATGTATTGACGACGTCAATGACCCTAAAACACTGGTTGTTATACAATCTTCCATTTCCTTTCTACTTTTCTCTCATGATGTTTCGGGTTTCATAGTGCTTATTCAGCTTATATATAGCTTATTGGTATAGCTTATTTGTGCGTTTGGATCTTAGTTATTTTGGGATAACATGTGATATCAAGAGCCAAGGGGTTTTTGGTGATTTTGTGGTGGTTCGTGTGGTTTAAGCCAAGCCGTGGCTTATTTGTAGCTTATTTGTTTTTTTAAAGAACGGTTTGTTAAAGCTTCTTTTCATCTTACTTTTATAGTTTATTTATAGTTTTTTTTATAGCTTATCTAGATTTAGATCTTTTCTTGTTTTGTTTTTGAGTCAACAACCGTTCGAAAATTCTTTAAGAAAGAAAGTGGAACTTTTTTCGTCTTAAAAATAAAAAAATTTGTGTTTTTATGTTAAGAATTTCTTAGATTTACTTATTTTTGCAAAAGAAATCATCTAAAAACGTCAAAAAGTGTGTCTTTTTCGTGTTTCAAAAAATTGTTTATTTGTACTGGGCGATTTATACTCAAAAAGTACAGGCGAAACATACGGGTGAAACATACAGGCGAAACATACGCTTTACTTTAGGCGATTTATACATGGTTTTGTGCTAGGCGATTTATACCAGCTGGCTTAGGCGAAACATACATGATTTTTGAACTGGGCGATTTAAACGTTTTGTATTAGGCAATTTATACGTCTTCTACTAGCCGATTTATACACTTAAAGTCAGGAGATTTATACGTGTTTCTCTAGGCGATTTATACCAATTTGCTTGGGCGAAATATACGTATTAATCAGGCGATTTATACCAGTCAAATTCAGGCGATTTATACTTGTTTTCAGGCGATTTATACTTGAAGTTGGGTGATTTATAGTAAGTCAGAGTTTATCGAAAATCAATTTTGGTTAACCAAATTTGGTACCAACTTCGGTTAAGTCAAATTCGATGAAAAACAAATTGGACTTTTATTGTAACACTTTATTTGGACTACAAAGACACGTAATTCTACAACAACTTCCACACAAGACAAGTAATTCAAAGTAAAATCAAACCACAACTCAATCACTTCATAAAAACTTAAGATCCGATATCCACTCATACCAAAATCAAAATGTCAACTACGAATAACAATAACAACATGCAAACTCAAACATCAAGTGCTCTTCATAATGCCATCATGGAAGCTGGAGGTAAAGACCGTCTACCAATGTTAGCACCTAGTAACTACGTTCAATGGAAATCCAGACTTTTAAGATACATTGATACCAAACCTAACAAAGACCTTATCCACCAATGTCTTGCCAATCCACCCTACAAATTCAAATGGGTTGAGAAGACTGTTCCAGTTGCAGAAGGTAGTACTGAAATTACAAGAATGTTTCTGATGATATAAGGAAACAATTGGATACTAAAGCTGAAGTAGTTCATATAATTCTCACAGGGATTGACAATGATATTTGCTCCACAGTTGATGCTTGTCCTAATGCAATGGAGATGTGGAAAGCAATTGAAAGGTTGAAACAAGGTGAGTAAATCAATGTTTAGGATCTTGAAACCAATTTGTATTGGGAGTTTGGAAAGTTCACATTACGGGATGGTGAATCACTTGAATCATATTACTCAAGGTTTTACAAGATGATGAATGAGCTTGTTAGAAATCAGTGTGATGTTACCAATCATCAAGTGAATGTTCAGTTCTTACTTCAACTATAACCAGAATGGCAAAGGTTTGTAACACTTGTAAAGCAGAGTCAAGAATTGAAGACTGTCTCCTACCACAAACTTTATGACATCCTGAAGCAACACCAGAATGAAGTTTACGAGATAAGAGCTGAAAGACAAGCACGTACTGCTAATCCACTTGCACTTGTTGCTCAACAACAACCAGTTTACCATCCTCAACCTCAACCCACTCACTACACTCAAAATTCCTCAACCAGATCACAACAAGCTGCTGCTAGAAACAGAGGCAAAGCAATTGTCAACTATCCTCTACCCACTTACAATCCAGAACCCGTTACCATTGCTGAAGATGATGAGATGTCAAAGGAGAAGGAGATTGATAAAATTATGGCTTTAATTTCTCTATCATTAAAGAAAATCTACAAACCTACCAACAACAACCTCAGAACTTCATCAAACACTAGTAGAGATAATCAGGATAATTCTCCAAGAACAAGCAGAGGAACTAGGTATGATAATTAGAGGGCAGTTAATGTTGCTGGGTCTATGGATACTGTAGGAACACATGTGGTGCAACAATATAGGATTTAATGTTATAACTGCAAGGAATATGGGCATGTAGCTAAGTAATGTCAGAAACCAAAATAGGCAAAGGATTAAGCTTATCACAAGGAGAAGATGCTATTATGTAAGCAAGAGGAAGCTGGAATTCAATTGAGTGCTGAACAAGTTGATTGGAGGGATGACAGTGATGATGAACCTGATGATCAAGAGTTGGAAGCACATTATATGTACATGGAAAAGATCCAAGAGGTTTCTTCAGATGCTGCTGCTAATTCTGGACCCATCTTTGATGTTGAACCATTGCAAAAGGTACAATACGATGATGATAACTATAATTTGTTTGCCAATGACAAACAACATCCAGAGCAACCTGAATCTATTAATGACACATATATTAATGAACAAGATAATACTAACATCATTATTGATTCATTGGATATGAGTTCTAATAGAGAAAAGGCTAACCAGGATGATGAAGATGATAGTCTTGCACAAGAACGTAATTTGCTTGCTTCTTTAATAGAGAAACTAAAATGTGAAATTGATGATATTAAAAATCAAAACAAACTTTTGGAATCATCAAACAAGATTTTAGTTGATAAATTGAAAAGTGAAATTAAGGATTTCAAAAACAAAAATAAAAGTTTAGAATCATCAAACACACATTTTAAAGAAGCAAATAGTGAATTGTCAAAGACTAATCAATTGATGTTTAAAGATCTTAAAAAGTTCCAAGCTGAACTTGATAGGTATCATGATATAAATTATGCGTCGAAGGTGGAAATTGATTGTGCAAAAGCTAAAGGGGATTTGATGTCATACAAAATGGAATCTCAAAAGTCATTTAATGAATATACTCGAAAGATAAATGATTTAAATTAAACAATTTCAGAAATGCAAAAGGAGCTTATTGCACATCAAGAGACCATCTCCATAATGTCACAACAAAATAAGGCTCAAAAGCAGTTTCACAAAACTCGTAAAGACAAAGAACTTGAAAAAGTCATTGCTTTGGAAAATAAAATCAAAGTTTTGGATGATATTGTTTACAAAATCGGTCAATTAGTTTAAACAATGAATATGCTTAATCATAATTGTAAAACGAGTTTTGTTAAACCTGAGTTTCTCAAGAAAGCTCAAAGAGCGAATCCTCGTATGTATGATACATGTTGCTATAATGATAATCTTGCTTTAATGTTAGCTCCTGAATCTGACGAAACGATTCATCTTGCCCAAGAAATCCGATCAAAATTAAGTGATTTAATCAAATCTTTTGATTACAAACACTTAAATAGTCTGTATGATTTATTCGTTCCACAACGTGAAAAATCAGCTGAACAGAATTATTTTTCAAATATGAGTCATACATCTGTTATAAATGTATACTCAAAAGAGAATTTTAATAAACAAACAACTTCAATAGAAAAACGGTTGGATGAATCCACTCCCTGGGATAAAAAATGTAAAAGTTCTCAGATATTTCAAACACTCAAACAAAATATAAGCATGATTTTTCAAGGTGTGGAATGCTGCAAAAAAAGTCATTACTAAAAAGATTAGACATGGTTTCATTAATCCAACGATTAGTAGTACCATTGAAACCAACCTTGACCCTCAAATTCATAAACTTATGCATAATACAGACATATTTCTTCAACTCTAAAAGAGGAAATGGTTGATGATTTGAGATACTTCAATTCTCTTGAACAAGAAGTAGACTCTCTTAAATATCAACTAGAAACTCAAAAGACATAGTTTTTGAATGAAATCGATCGACTCTCAAGAGAATATTACTATGCTGATCACATGAATGCAATACTTGGTGTGTACACTAAACTTGATGAAGTTACTAATTTGCAATGTGATTATTTAGAAGCTTTAGAAAAATGTCAACGTCATGAAAATGAGCTTTCAAAAAGAAATATAACGTCAAAAAGTTTTAAAGCACTTCAGCAACATGCGATTAATCGAACTTACTTTACAGCAATGTCAAGAATAGAATAAAAATGACAAAGCTTGGAAACAAAAAGAATCAAATTCATTTCGAGAATTAAATGTCAAATATTTTAAAATTCAAGACTTGAAAGCCCAATTACAAGACAAAGGCATTGCAATAAGTGAGTTAAAGAAACTCATTGAAAAGATGAAAGGAAAATATGTGGAAACTAAGTTTGAAAAACCATTGGTTATTCGACAACCGAATGCTTTTAAAAGTCAAACACAATAAATTTTAGGTAAACCGGCTACTTTTTCAGATTCTCTTGCAAAGAAAGATTTTTCAAAGTCAAAGTCACTACACATATTTAGCCTCAGAATGTGACGTCAATTTTAAAGAACACAAATGTGATTTCACCCGGAATGTATAAAGTGAACACAATGCCTAATCAAACTAGAACACCACAGTTGCCTCAAGACAATAGGAAAACTAACAAACGCATGTCTTTCTCTACAGGAGTAATTCCCACTACTAGTGTTAGCAGACCACAACTTAAGAGAAATCAATTAGAAGATAGAGTCATGCCTAACAATAGTCAAGGGAAGAAGCAAGAAGTAGAAGAACACCATAGGAATTTTAAGTTTTCTAATAATAAAATGTCTGTAACTGCGTGTAATGACAGTTTGAATACTAAGATCTTGAATGTAAACTTTGTTTGTGTTACTTGTGAAAAGTGTGTGCTGAATGACAATCATGATATGTGTGTTCTTTATTATATTAGTGGCGTGAATTCTAGGACTAAACAACCAATAGTTGTGCCTATTAGTACTAAAGAACCCAAATGAACTATGAACCAATCTGTTGCAACACTCCTAAAAAGAATAGTTGCTGCATAATCCACTAACCAGAAACCTAGAAGCACAATTAGGAAGCAATATGAGCAGATTAGTAAGATATGTAAATGGTGGTACTCTAAGATCACACCACCAGGATATAAATGGAAACCTAAGTCTAGCACAGTGAATGTTAAAGCAAATACTAGTATGTCTCTAGGAATTAAACCTAGAACTACTAATATTTCGAAACCAACGACACTTAGGAAATCCACTGTATCAAATACTCCATCGTATTCTAATTCTTTTGTAGTTCGTAGAGATAATTCTGTTCATCGTCGACTCTGGGTGCTCAAAGCACATGACGGGAAATCTTAAGCTTCTAAGCAATTTTGTGGAGAAATTTCCAGGAACGGTAAAGTTTGGAAATGATCAAATTACACCGATTATTGGTTATAGAGATCAGGTTCAAGGGAATATCATTATCAAACGGGTTTACTACGTCGAAGGGCTGAATCATAATCTATTATCTGTTGGTCAATTTTGTGATGCGGATTTGGAAGTTGCTTTTTGGAAATCTACATATTACGTTCGTGATTTAAAGGGAAATGATCTTCTCACAAGTTCTTGTGGTTCAGATCTTTACTCTATCACTCTTCAAGACACAACTTCTCCTAATCCAATTTGCTTAATGGATAAAACTACATCGTCACAAGCATGGTTATGGCATCGTCGTCTCTCGCATTTGAACTTTGATACCATCAACTTGCTTTCAAAGTATGATATTGTGACTGGCCTTCCCAAATTGAAATTCGTCAAAGATTATCTTTGTTCTTCTTATGAGTTGAGGAAATCAAAACGTAAGTCTTTCAAGACCAAAACAACCCCAAGCTCCAAAAGACGGTTACAAATTCTACACATGGACTTATGTGGTCCCATGAGGGTAGAAAGCATCAATGGTAAGAAATATTGATGGTAATTGTTGATGACTACTCAAGATATACTTGGACTCACTTCTTGAGATCCAAAGATGAAACACTTGAAGTTCTCATCGACTTTCTCAAATTTGTTCAAAGAGGACTTCACGCTCAAGTTAGAACAGTTCAAACTGAAAAAGGCACATAATTTTTAAACAAAACTCTTCATGCATACTTTGCTCAAGAAGGTATTGAACACTAAATGTCAACTGCTCGAACACCTAAACAAAATGGCGTTGTCGAAAGACGAAACCATAATCTTATTGAGGCAGCTCGAACAATGCTAAGCGCCGCTAAAGTTCCTCTATACTTCTGGGCAGAAGCAATTGCCACAACATGTTTTACTCAAAACCGTTCACTCATAATTCATCGACATGAGAAAACACCTTACCAGATCATCAATGGCCAAAAACCGTCTGTTAAGTTCTTTCACATTTTTGGCTCTCTTTGCTACATCATCAGAGATGGTGAAAATCTTGACAAAATGAAGGAAAAAGGTAATGCATGTATCTTTGTAGGGTATTCCACTACGTCAAGAGCTTACAGAGTGTATAACAAGAGAACAAGATTGATTGTTGAGACTATTCATGTTAATTTTGACGAATTGCCTCATATGGCATCCTATCATGTGAGTTCTGATCCCGTTCCACAATGTCCAACAACGAAACTTGAACAAGACATTTTAAGTCCCGATCCCTAACGTCAAGAAAATGTTCCTCATGCAGCTAAGATAGTAACAACGTCAAATAAGCTGGATTTGCTATTTAGTCTGATGTTCGATGTATTATTCAATGGATCTACTCCAGTTATGTCGAAGTCTTCTGTTGTTACTACTGTGATGCTCCTGATCAACGTCAACAACAAAACACAACTACATCTACTTCAACAACCTTTGTTGTAGATACACCTCCATTGAACATTCAAACAACACCTAAAACTACAAGTCAAGCACCAACTCAAGCACCAATTATCACTGCCAATGAGAACATTAATCAAGCAGAAACTCAAAAAGGAAATGCACAAGTTGACGAAGACGAATTTATCAACATCTTTAGTACACCGGTACATGAACAAGGGTAGACATCTTTTCGATATGTTGACTCGTCAAACATGCATAAATTCTATCAACGACACCCTTCTGAACATCGTTGGACAAGAGATCATCCGTTAGAACAAGTGATTGGAAATCCATCTTAATCAATTAGAACAAGACGTCAGCTAGAAACAGATGGCGAGATGTGTATGTTCGCACTTACCGTGAGTCGAACCGAACCAAAGAACATCAAAGAAGCCATGGCTAATTCTGCATGGATTGAAGCGATGTAGGAAGAAATTCACCAGTTTAAACGACTAGATGTATGGGAATTAGTAGAAAGACCACTCTGTAAAAATGTCATTAACATGAAGTGGCTCTAGAAAAACAAACGTGATGAAGAGAATACTATAATCCACAACAAAGCTTGTCTTGTAGCTAAGGGATACAGTCAGCAAGAAGGCATTGATTTCGAAGAGTCATTTGCTCCAGTTGCTCGGTTAGAGGTTGTACGGTTATTCGTTGCGTATGCTGATCACAAATCATTTCCAATATACTAGATGGACGTTAAGACAATATTTCTAAACGGACCTCTAAAGGAAGAAGTATACGTCAACCAGCTAGATGGATTCGTAGACCCACATCAGCCTGACAAAGTCTACCATCCCAAGAAGGCATTATATGGACTCAAGCAAGCTCCAAGAGTGTGGTATGATAAACTCTCCAACTTTTTGGTATCCAAAGGATTCTCAAAAGGTTCTATTGATCTAACTCTATTCATAACTAAAAAAGGGGATGACATATTGCTTGTGCAAAATTACGTTGAAGTCATTATTTTTTGTTCTACAAACCCAAAACTTTCTAAAAAGTTTGAAAAACTAATGCACACTAAGTTTGAAATGTCTATGATGGGGGAGTTGAAATTCTTTCTAGGAATTCAGATTCACTAATCCCCACGTGGTATCTTTATAAACCAAGCTAAGTATGCTCAAGAGATACTTAAAAAGCATGGTATGACCTCATGTGATAGCATTGGTACACAAATAGCTAGTAAACCCCTAGATGCTGATTTGAGTGGAACTCCCATTGACCAAACGAAATATCGTAGCATGGTCGACGCACTCATGTACTTAACAACAAGTAGACCGGATATTGCACATGCAACATGTTATTGTACTCGTTATCAAGCGAGACCAACTAAAAAGCACCTCAAGGAGGTTAAATGGATCTTTCGGTACCTTAAGAATACCATTAGCATGAGACTCTAGTATCCGAAGGACGCCGGTTTTGAACTAAATGGTTTTTTAGATTCGGATCACGCGGACTGTCTTGATTCACGTATAAGCACATCTGGTGGCATAAAATTTCTAAGCGACGATAAGCTAGTCAGCTGGTCGTCAAAGAAGCAGGACTGCGCTTCGATGTCTTCAGCAGAAGCCGAGTATGTGTCTCTATCTGCGTGCTGTGCTCAAGTTCTCTGGATGCGAACTTAGCTCACAGATTATGGCTTTCACTTTGATAAAATACCTATGTATTGTGACTCAAAGGCAGCCATAGCCATCTCGTGCAATCCAGTACAATATTTCCATAACAAGCACATTGATGTCAGATATCATTTTATCAAGGAACAGGTTGAAAAGGGTATTGTTGAATTATTCTTTGTCAGAACTGAATACCAGTTAGCTGACCTGTTTACTAAATCCTTACCCGAAGATAGGTTTAAGTATCTCGTTATACGACTTGGTATGAGATGTTTGACTCCGAATGAACTGGATGTTCTAGCAAATGAATCTGCTTGATATACATCAAACATCACTTGTAAATATTTTTGTTTCTCTCTTTATTTTAATTTATAAATATTTTTTGAAAAAAGAAAATACAAAAATATAAAACCAAGAAAAAGAAAATACAAAAATATAAAATCTAGAAAACAAGATATAAAATTAAAAAATTTCAAAAACACCAAAAATAATCTTCTCAACGTGTCTCTTGGAATCGATAACATTTACTTACCTAGAAATGTCGATTAACATTGACACGGGTGTGTAAATGAAGTTCGAGCAAGAGTTCAAACGTTTCAAAACATGTCATTTATAATTTTCTCAATGACTTATGTACAATTCATTGCATAACTCGAACCTCAATGTAAGAAAAGTGTATCTTTTTAGATAACTTATCCTATCAACGAGAAAGTTAATTTTCTCGGGTCTTAGGCTACTATATTAAACATTCAAAAGTTTTAAGCTCATGCAATGGCTTACAGTCATTTCAGACTGTAACCCGGGCTCAAATGTTAGGGAAGTGTACGCATAAGTGCGCTTACTCTACAAATAGAAGAGAAGTCTCCTATCATTTATTTTAAAAATCATTGAATATAATTTTTCAAAAAGAACTTTCAATGTCAAATTGTTTAAAATATAATTTGTGGTGTCTTTTTATTATAAGCGGTATTTGTTAAAATTGTGTGTTCAACACTCCCTTCGTTAGATAATTTCTCAAAATTGTAGTACTTAAAATGTCATTTTTATGCGGATCAATTTTTGAAGGAGAGCTTTTAAAACCAACAGTCTTTTAATGTATTTTGGATACATCTCATAAATGTCAATTTTATGTATCCAAAAACATTCAAGTGAAATTAAAATGTTGTATATCAAATGTCAAGTCATAATATACACTGTTCACAAAGGCAATCAAGAATATGTTCCATATTTTATGCTATGTATACATTCTTCTCCCCACACATTTTTAAGAAAATGTCGTTTTAATCAATTGGTATTTCAAATACTAAAAGATTTATTATTTAAAATTAAGGGAGAAAATGTGATCTAGAAGAATGTGATATTTAAGACTCTAAGTGCACAACTTCTACCCACATGTGCGAAACAATTTCGAATTTTGATGCACATGTGAAGGGGGAGTATTTCAAAATAAATGAAACTCTCAAAGTGTTAAAAACGTTTTGATTTTATCAAACACTTTGATTGATTTTCAAGGTTGTATGGTTTTGATCTCTATACCAAACAACCAATTAACTCACGACGTCGATGAAGTCATAAGGCGGTTAAGGTTAGGTATAAGTCATATGATCCAACCAGAACTGGAGGGATTTACCCATGAACATTCCATAGTTAGAATTAGAAGTCCTTAGGTATGATTGGAAATGAATGAGAATAAGGGAATAATGTAGACTAAGACATAAGTTATCACCGGAACAATCACAACATGGTGGTAGTGATGACGTCTTGGTAAACATTGAAAGGGTTGAAGAATGAAAAAGAAATGACTGGATAAAGGGTGAAAAGAAAGAAGCCCTCCATACAACTTAGGCAGAAACCGGGTCAATACATAATCTATCAAATTCACAAAGATTATTGTTGGTATTTAAAAAAACGTCATAGACCGAGTGATCCAATGCATAACCCTTCCCAGCCATGCGAGTTTCTCTTAAATGAGACTTGTCTTATTTTTCATGGAGATACACACATTATCTATTGACTTTCTCACTCTGAGTTAGTTGATATTAAAAAGGTAGCAGTCAGCTCCAGCCTCCGAGTACTAAAACCAAAGTGCATAAATTAAGTCTAGAGTAAGAAGAGATCATGATTATAAATCTCATTAGGACACAATCCATGTATAACACTTGTTGTTTACCCTTAAACAACATATGTTATCAAAGAGTCCTACGCATTATCCTTGAGATCTTGCTAGAACATTCAGAGTGATACTCTTTAGTATTCACAGTGACGAATGAAAATCCTTCCAGAGTCAACCTTAAACAGCTCTGCAGTAGGTGACTTGCAAGATTCTATATGAATCAAGCTTGTGCCAACTGGATATCAATTTGATCTAGTATATGAATTGACGACTCAATCAGAAAGATAGTAACTATCTGATTTACTCTTACCATGTTGTCTGCTTTGAGACGCTCCGGTAACGAGAACGGCTAGTACAGCTACAAAACCCTGTCAAGAAGATTCATATGAATTATATCTAATCACAGGCAGTATTTATACTGATTAACGTGGAATCGTAGTTATTGCAACCGTATTCAACAAAGTGACAAAGACAATTTCGTCTATATATGTTGTTTATCACTAACCTTTTAAATGCATATTTAAACATCGGTGTTGCAACCTTGTACCAACAAAGTTAGATTCATTGACATATGCTCAAACTCAAGCTTTCAAAGTCAATCATTCAGCATCAATATTGTTGATACTAAACTTCCTCATCATCAAAGAGCTTCAAAGTTAAATAAAGAATAGTCTATTAGGGAAGATTGTTAGTCTTATGTTTATATAAGTTAAACAAGAATGAAATCAGTATGAGTATGTCGGTCAAAAGCACAAGATAATCAAGAAAGTCAAATTAAGATGACTCAAGTCAATGAGATGATGCAAGATTAATGATCTCAAAAACTCAAAGTCAAAAGACGAAGGCTCAAGATCAAGATAACAAAGCATGAATGCACAAGAGCCATTACAAACAAGAAAAGACGAAGACAAGACAAAATAAGGCAAAGCTCGAAAGTCATATCTTCAACATTAGGGTAGGCAAAGTCAAATTAAGATAACCTCCAACAAGAATGTCACCAGTCAAACAAGAATGTAAAGATTGGGGAGATCAAAGAAGACATCAACATTGGGGGAGATTGTTAGCCTTATTTTATAAAAGTCGAACATGAATGTAGTCAGTCGTCTTTATTTAGATTAAGTCTTGTATTGTAATAGGCTAGTCGGGACTAACGGGGTTGGACTTTAAGCTAATATTATCCTTGTTTCAGGCTTAATCCCACGTTGAACCAAGCTCAGCCCAAGAATCCCATAGTAGGCGTCACATAGGGTTTTATCCCTATAAATACACCCCTCTCCACAAATAGAGAGGGTGTTGGTTACCATTCTATAGATTTTAGTGTGTGTAATCTCCCACCTCTCATTTCTCTCTCTAATACAATCTTCCATTTCCTTTCTACTTTTCTCTCATGATGTTTCGGGTTTCATAGTGCTTATTCGGCTTATATATAGCTTATTCGTGCTTTTGGATCTTAGTTATTTTTGGGATAACAACGAGATTTTGGAAAATTTGTAACAGTAGCTAGGCTTCACATGTTCATTAATAATATTTAAAATAGTACATGAAATGAAATTGAGTGAAAAATTCCCCTACCATCGGTAATGTATTACCGCGACTTACAAGAGCGGGGATGCTTACATATGAGAAATTTAAAGGTAGCATTTCTTCAAGTCTTGGGCATTCCAGGTATGCAAAAGTATGTCTCCATTCCCATTATGGATCTTGTATGCTCTTTTTCCTAGTGTTTCGACCACTTCGTACGGTCCTTCCCATTTGGGGCCTAACTTTCCGCCTTCCTTTGTATGGCTGGATTCATTACTATAGTATATGAAATCTCTTGGCTTGAAAGTTATACCGCGAACTTTGGCGTGGTAGTATTTCTCCATTTTTTCCTTGCTTTTAGCTTTGCGAATTGCGGCTCTTTCCCACTTCTCTTCTAGTATGTCTAAGTTTAGTAGCAAAGCTTTATCGTTTAAGACTTGACCAACTTCCGCACATCTCAGTGAGGGCATTCTTATCTCAACCAGAATCACAGCTTCCGTGTCATAGGTTAGGGAGAATGAAGTGTCACCGTTGCTGGTTTTGATCATAGTGCGGTGTACCCATAGTACGTGTGGTACTTCTTCAACCAATTTTTTGCTTCCTTGGTCCGAACTTGCTTTGATTCCTTTTTTTAAGCTGCGATTCGCCCTTTCTACCAATCCGTTAGTTTGAGGGTGCTTGACGGATGCAAACCTTTGTTTGATATTGTGCTTATCATACCAGTCTTTAAATGGGTTATCTCTGAACTGTTTTTTGTTTTGAGACACGATCTTTCCTGGTAGGCTAAACATGCATACTATATTATCCCAAATAATTTTTTTGATCTGATTTCCTGTTATCATTATCACCGGCTTTGCTTCGATCCATTTGGTGAAGTAGTCGATTGCGACAATCAAGAAATTCACTTTTCCCTGAGCTTCTGGGAATGGGCTTGAGATGTAAATCCCCTATTTGTAAAATGGCCATAAAGAAGTGATTGGTGTGAGTTTTTGTTGAGGGTTCTTGGGTACCGATCGGTGTACTTGGAAATCATCACATATTTGTATGGTGCTCCGTGCATCCTTATGCATTTTTGGCCAATAGTATTCTGAACTGATTGCTTTTGCGACCACATATCTTGGTCCAGAGTGCATACTGCAGGACCCTTTGTAAATCTCTCTCACCACATATTCTGATTGAAGCAGACCAACACACCGCAGCCATGGTTCTAGAAATTACTTTCGGTACAAGACACTACCGATCACGACATATTGTCTTGATTTGATTTTTATAGCTAGTGCTTTATTTGCTTCTGCCGGTAGCGTACCATCTATGAGGTATTTGAGCAGCAGTGTCATCCAAGTGTGTCCTTTTTCTTCCACTATGGCGAAGATTTCCTTTTCATTAATCGAATTTTCTTTTAGTATATCTACCAGGACCTGTTTGGTTAGATGAGCGAAGCTGGTAGACGCGATCTTGCTGAGTGCGTCTGCCTTCGTGTTCTCGCTTCTTAGGACTTGTTCAATGGAAAACTTTATGAAACCGATGATGAGTGCCTTAGCTTTTTCTAAGTATTGGATCATGCTATGCTCCTTTTTTATGTATAATCCGTTGATTTAGTTGGCTACTAAGCGAGAGTAAACTTTTGCTGCTAAGTTCTTTACATCTATTTGTTCCATGATTCGCAGTCCAGCCATTAGAGCTTCATATTATGCTTTGTTGTTTGACGCTACGAACTCAAATATTAAGGCATAGGTAAACTCCATTCCTTCTGGATTTGTGAGGATGAGTCTAGCTCCCGACCCTTCTAAGCATGAGGACCCATCCGTGAGGAGAGTCGACGGTTCTGGAAGTTCCTCTTCTGTTGGTATCTCTGTGGGCGGAGTGTCATTATCCGGTCTTTCCACGATGAAATCTGCCAAGATCTAACCACGGATGGATGTTCTTGGTCTGTAACTGATATCATATGCTCCTAGTTCAAAACTCTATTTTGCCATTCTGCCGGCGTTCTCTAGCCGCAATAAAATTTGTTTTATCGGCTGATCTGTGATGAACACGATTTAGTGTGCTTGAAAGTATCTTCTAGCCTTCTTGCGGCGTGTATTAGGGCCAGTATTATTTTTTCCATTGGGTTGTAGTTGATCTCTAGGGTTTGCAATGCGCGGTTGACAAAATAGATTGGCCTTTGCTTCGAGTCTCTTTCTGTTAACAAGACTGCGCTAATTGCTTACCTGGCTGCACAGAGGTACATTATTAGCTCTTCTCTTGGCTTTGGATCTGTTAATGTGGGGAGCTCAGCGATATGCTGCTTCATCTCTTGAAATGTCTTTTTCGCTTCCGCGGTCCACTTGAAGTCACTCTTCTTTATGCAGTTTTTAATGTTTTAATGAAAGGTAATGACTTTTTTATGGATTTTGATAAAAATCTGCTTAAGCTTTCTAGCTTTCTGTTAAGGCTTTGCACTTCTTTCAGTGTCCATGGGAACTGTAGCTTTATGACCGATTATGCCTTTTCTTGGCATGCTTTGATTCCTTTCGTGTTGACGATGTGACCTAGGAACATCCCTTCCTCCGCTTCGAAGGTGCACTTATTGGGATTCAGCTTCATGTTTATCTTCCTCAAGGTTTGAAAAGTTTCTTCGATATCTATGAGGATTTCTTATTCCGTGTGGCTCTTGATTACCAGGTCGTCAACATATTCCTCTAAATTTCTGCCTATCTACTTCTCGAAAGCTTTATCCATGGGTTGTTGGTATTTTGCTCCAGTGTTTTTAAGGCCGAATGGTATCTTGGTGTAGCAGTACACTCCTTGACTTGTGTGGAACGCGGTCTTCTCCTAATCTTCCTCTGTTATCTGTATTTGATGATATCCTTTATAGGCGTCTAAAAAGCACTTGAAAGGATAACCGCAAAGAGACTTAATTTTCCAATCAATTTCTAGGAGAGGGTAGCAATCTTTAGGGCATGATTTGTTCAAGTCCGTGAAGTCTACGCACATCCTCCAACTGTTGTTGTGCTTCTTTACCATGATCGAGTTTGAAAGCCAGCTTTGGTAATGCACTTATCTCATGATCTGTGCCTTTACCAGCTTAGCCACTTCCTCCTGAATGGATTTGTTTCTATTCGGTGCTTGACCCCTCTTATTCCGTCTTATCGGGGGACATCGTTCATGGACATTCAGGCGGTGTTCTGCTATGGATCTCAGAACTCCCATCATGTCTGCTGGCTTCCAGGCGAACACATCTAAATTGCTTCTGAGTAGGTCACAGAGTTCCATCCTTCCTTTCTCTGATAGGCTTTAGCCTATGGTGATGGTTTATTTTGGATACTCTGGGTGAATTGCCACTTTTACTCCCTTTTCTTTTGTTGGCTCGTTGGGAGGGAGTTTAGTTGGAGCTTCCGCTACCATCCTGCATTCTGTTGGTACTATGGTGCTGCTATGTAGTGTCACTATTCCTTCTTGTACTAGGAACTTGAGCATTCCGTGTGAAGTAGATGGGACTGCTTGAATTTTTCTAAGTCCTGGTTGGCCAATAATACCGTTTTACGGAGATGGAGACCGGACGACCATGAAATTCATCAAGGCACTCGTAGAGTGTTCCCCGTCTCCTAATGACACCATCAGTGATATTTGTCCTAACGGCCAAAATCTAGGAGCGGGGTCGTGACTAGGGTCATCTGTCTTTTGATTTTAGGGTGAAGTCTATTGAAGCAATGCTCGTATAACATTTTTGAAGCCGAACACCATCAACATATATGCGGTATATGAGGTGGCCTCCTACTTCTACCTTGATCACCATTGGGATTTCTTGTCCATCATTACTTGCGAGTGGTGGGAATGCAATTTGTAGATTTGCGAAGAAGCTTTGAGTGACTTTTTGTCTCATTACCCGCTGCCACGACTGCACCATTGTTGGGACTTATAGATTTGATGAGACAAAAGAACAAAAGAATGAAACAAAAGGATCAAAATCATCATTAAAGAATTCTACAAGCTGGTGGAGAATTATGGAAGATTTGGTCAATGATATCAAAAGATAACGATTCTGAAAGATCTCCTTAAGAAGATAAAGATAACAGAAGATATTCCTTAATGTTTAAAAGATTTAGTTGTCTAATGTTTATCTTCCATTATAAGTCTTAAACTCTCTATATAATGAGTTTCATAGACATCGGTTATTGTATCTAGAAAAACATATGTGTGTGTGTGCACACTAGATCAATGTAGACATCTAGTTTGTGTGGTGTAGCCTCAAGGTTAAGGTAACTTGATCCCTGTTACAGGTGGTAACACGATCTATACTGATCATATAGATTTGAGGCTTGGTGGAAACGTATGATAATAAAACCTTGTTTAATAACATTACTGTTCTTTATATTCCGCTGTGCATATTAATGTTATTTGTAAAATGATCCTAGATGGCTTAAACGATCTTTAACAACCATGAAGATTGATGTGGGCTTCTCTTTGTTAGAGGTTTCCCTTTTCTTGGCAGTTTTTTGGTGCTCTCCTTTGTTGTTTCCTTGTTTCAACTCTTTGATTAGGTGTGATAGTTGACCTGATTTGACTGCTTCTTCAATCAGTTTTTTTAGGTAGATGGACTCATCTGTGCCATGGCCTTTGTCTCCATGGAACTCGTAGAACTTGTTCTTATTTTGGTTTACTGCGGAACCAAACATTGGTGGTGGTGCTTTGAACTTCACCGTGTCCACTGCCAAGATTTCCTTTGGAGTTTTTATGAGTGGAGTGAATCTATCATGCCTCTTGCTTAATTTCTACCTAGTTTTGAAGTCTGGCCTTTTGTCAAATCTTGGCTTGCGAGTCCCTTCATGATGTCTCCATGCTGGCGAACCCTTATTCCTGGATTGGTTTGCCACGCCCACCTCGCCCTAAAGGAAAGTTGTTGTTACACTCATCATTTCATCCACTGATTTTGGGATGTTGTCATTTAGTCTTTTGATCAAGTCTGGGTTGGTGATGCCGTGCATGAATCTGGATACGCTCATGCACTCTGGTGCTCCTTTTACGTCCTTGCTTTTTGCCTTGAAACGTTCCATAAAATCTTCTGTTGACTCTCCTTCCCTTTGCTTGATGTGGTGGATCTCAACGGGGTCCTTGATGTAATTCTTTTGTTGCAAGAAATTTGCCAAGAACGCTTTCTGTAGCTCTATGTAGCTATCAATGGATTCTGGGGGAAGCTCATCGAACCATAGTCTGGCTGACCCTATTAGTGTAGAGTTGAACATGTGGCACCATGTTGGAATTGCCCAACATTCCACTTTGGATGTGGTCTGGAATATTTTGAGGTGGTCTTCTGGGTCTCTGGACCCATCATATGTTTTAACATTGGTTGGCATGCGAATCCTTTTGGGGAATTCAAAGTTACGGATCCGTAGGGTGAATGGATTGGTTTCCTCACATAGCTAGGGCTGAGACAGGTCCTCTTCATCAGTGTTGGATTTTGGCCTTTTGGACTTCCAATGGCCTCCTCCATCATTCTCACTTTCATAGAGGTAACACTCCTCATCTCGAGTTGGTTTCCTGCGGTTCGCTCGATCAGTCGCGTCTCATTCCCTCTCTATTTCCCTTTGTCTCTTGCTAGAGCATGTGACATAGCTTTGAACAAGGTTTCTTTCTTCTCTTTTTCTGCGGTCTGAGCCTCTGTCAGCTCTTCCAGCACTTGTGTCTCTTCTGGCACTCGCATGCTTGTGTCGAGATGTACTTTCACGTCTGAGGCGTGAGAATACGTTTCTTTCCCTTTCCCGCAGCCTCGTGAAGACATTTTTCTCCTTTTCACCTAGTCTTATGAATACGATGGTGCTCGAGCTTCTTCGATGGGGAGAGCTTGGTTCTCCGTGCTTCAGCCTAGAGAAGAGACTTGAGATTTAGAAGGGGTAGGATCATTTGCACATGGTGCTTGGGCTGGGTTTTATTTTCTTTTCAGACGGCTTTTTCTTGTCGCACAATTCGAATTCAGAGAGCTGAGGTTTTTCTTTCGTTTATGGATTTCATCATGAGCTTTCTCCATGTGTCAGGCGGGTCTGGACAACTTGGAGTTTTTCTTGATGCACCTTTTCAGCCATCGGCGGTAGGAGCTGGTTATAGGGCTTATCACAAAATTTATGGAGTTTTTCATCCGGCATGGGGCCAACAGTTGTTTGCTTACTTCCTTTCCCCTTTGTGTTCTGTATGACAAAATCAGCTGGTGTAGGAGATCGCTTTGCCGATATGCTCATTTTTAGTATTGAGTTTTTAGGACGTAGTTGTGTTTGTGTCCCACAGATGACGACAACTTGTTAGTACAAAAATAGTAGGGTATGATGTATGAAGGGTTAACTCACTTGAAATAGGGATTACAAGCTTGTTCTTGAAAGAGTGATTTGTACTATGTGAAAGTAAGGGGAGACTTCCTGCTAAGAACAAAGTATACCGTTAGTCTTACTGCGAGAGGGGTTTCCCGCGATTGGACTCCGGCGTGAGAGTGAGTATTTGTTTATAAGTAGTATGTGTGTAATTAGGTTGCAGAAATCATACCGTTGGGAGTGTTTTGGTAACTCCTTATATAGGCTGGTGTCGCTGTCTACTGCATGGGTCACGAGGTTGGATTCACCCTATTGACCGATAGGTAATATGGTGGTTGTCGTGAGGTTAACGTGACACTTTATAGTGTAGTGGCTGGGGTCAGCGTACTTAGTGTCTGTTATCCCTATTTAGGGCGTTGACGTTCTACCTTTGTTTCCTCATGCTGTATTCGTTACTCTGTCTGGCTGAGTCACGGGTGTCTACTTGTTTGGAAGTGGTATGCCACTGCGAATGGGTCATGATCTTTACGGATGCAATCCATCGCTAGCTGCGGTACATGGTCAGCATGTGGTCTTTGCGGATATTGGCTGGGATTGGCCTTGGGCCATTCTCGGTCCTTGCAGATTACTGGGCATGAGCCCTTTGTTGGCTGTTTAGTCCGGACCCAGGGTTCGGATGACTACTATACGCCATCAGTATCTAAAACATATAAAATATAATTAATTGCAATGGAAAAGATCACCAAACATTGGATCTATGTACGTTATATAATTGATCAA
>BQNB010013434.1:0-74579 GCA_026074375.1 Tanacetum coccineum | reverse complement strand
ATTTTTGCCATTTTTGGTCTGTTTTGGGTTTATTTGGGCTATTTTAAGCATTAACGGATATGTGTATTTAACACTTATCACAACCCACATTCCTAATTCTCCTGGAGTAGACTCAAAATCAAAATTATTATGAAAATGTCCCAAACCCAATTCATTCAAATCCATAATCTGTGTAAGGGTACATGTGTTTAAAACATTCTTCAAATGACTTGGTGACATTCTTGTATTAATTTTAATAGGATTGTACTTGCATCCTTCTTTTTCATTATCAACAAGAACAAGTTCTGATCCATCTGCAACTTGTTTAAGCTTCTTAAAAGACACCAGTTTTCCATCCACTTTGTTACCTTCATTGACATCTTTTTTTCTTTTATTACCACCAGCTACTTTCTTTATTACCTTATTAGGTGCATCATTTATCTTTTTTTTATTTCTCTCAACTATTTCTGCTTCCTCTTCATCTGCAGATACATCTACAACTTGTTTAACCTTCTTAGAAGACACCAGTTTTCCAACCACTTTGTTACCTTCATTGACATCTTTTTTCCTTTTATTACCACCAGCTACTTTCTTTATTTCTTTATTAGGCGCATCATTTATCTTTTTTTATTTCTCTCAACTGTTTCAACTTCCTCTTCATCTGCAGATACAAGCGCATCATTATCCTCAGGAACGAGTTCTGATTCAACTGCAACCTTTTTAGCTTTCTTTGAAGACACCAGTTTTTCAACCACTTTCTTACCTTCATTCACATTTTTTTCCCTTCTATTATCAGCAGCTACTTTCTTTTTAACCTTATTAGGCGTCAACATATTACCCTTTAATTTAACAACATCAACAAAAACAGGCGCATCATTTAACTTGTTTTTTTTTCTGCTAGTTTGTTCATCGTTTTCAGTATCTGCAGCAGCTTCTCTTTTACCCGTAGCTTTTTTTTTGCACAAATTTTTTTCCTATTTGAAGTATTCTGACTTATAACTTCTCATTGCTCTTGTTATTTATCTTCTTGATCATTTTCACCTGTAACAATATCAAACTAACTGCATCAAAGTTTAAATCTAACAACATCAAAAACATAATCAGTAAAAGTCAATCATACACTTTTCAAACACTAAATAAATCATTTGAATAGCTTTAGTAACCTACTGCATTAAAGTCATTTTTCAACCACATCAAATACAAAATTATATGAACTTAATCATTTTAGCAAAAACGACAAGTCACAATCTAGAGTCGCGCCCGATAAAACAAATATGGACTGTATTACCTTTATAAGCAAACTGCATTAACTTTAAACAAACACGCACACATACCCTATTTTAGTCGCCTAATACATTCGACGCGAACACTAACTTAGACTCGCACCCGATAAAAAAATATGCACTGCATTACTTCTGTAAACAAACTGCATTAACTTTAAACAAACACGCACACATACCATATTTAAGTTTCCTAATACATTTGGCGCGAACACTAACCTAGAATTGCACCTGATAAAACAAATATGTAGTGCATTACCTCTATAAACAAACTGCATTAACATTAAACAAACACGCACACATACCCAATTTTAGTCGCCTAATACATTCTGCTCGAACACTAACCTAGACTCGCACCCGATAAAACAAATATAGACTGCATTACCTCTATAAGCAAACTGCATTAACTTCAAACAAACACGCACACATAACCTATTTTAGTCGCTGGCGCGAACACTAACCTAGAGTCGCGCCCGATAAAACAAATATGGACTGCATTACCTTTATAAGCAAACTGCATTAACTTTAAACAAACACGCACACATACCCTATTTTAGTCGCCTAATACATTCGGCGCGAACACTAACTTAGACTCGCACCCGATAAAAAAAATATGCACTGCATTACCTTTATAAACAAACTGCATTAATTTTATCCAAACATGCAGACATAAGCACTTTCATACGCCTAAGTCTTTTGTGTGCGTAAACTAACCTAGACACACACCAGATATTATACAATAATGTACTGCATTATTTCTATACACAAAATGAATTAATGTTTCAAAACCACGCACAAAGGCACACTTTTATACATCTAAAAAACTATGCTCGTACCCTAACCTAGACTTAAAAACACACAAACATAAAAACTTTACAACACCTAAAAACATTTAAAATTCATTATTAATCATTTAAAAACATTTAAAATTCACAATAGTATACTTACTGGTATGTATAGATATCGATTTTTCTTGTGATTTATTACATTCCGGTGATATAGATGCTGCAATCCTACTACTTTTTCTAGTAGCTAAATCAAATAAATAAAAAATAGATTCAGTAAATAAACATAATAAAATGATGCAGTTAAGTTGTTAGGGTTCGTAATCAACTTACGAGGAGGTGTGTAGCTCTTTAGGTTCGTCTTAACCATTATCTGTAGAAACAAAACGAAGCATCAATTTCAGTATCAAAATAATGTAGTAACAAAATTAAACATCAATTTCAGTAAGTAACGATTGATTCACTTGATAAACTTACATAAAAGTAACGAATGATGAGAACGAATTGATCATTTAGTGTGTGAAATTTAGTCACCTAATACATTCTGCTCGAACACTAACCTAGACTCGCACCTGATAAAACAAATATATACTGCATTACATCTATAAGCAAACTGAATTAACTTCAAACAAACACGCACACATAACCTATTTTAGTCCTAATACATTGGCGCTAACACTCAACCTATAGTAGCGCCCGATAAAACTAATATTGACTGTCATTACCATTATAATAGCAAACTACTTAGACTAAAAAACAAAATCACGCATACAAACCAATTTTAGTCGCCTAATACATTCGGCGCGAACACTAACTTAGACTCGCACCTGATAAAACAAATATAGACTGCATTACCTCTATAAGCAAACTGCATTAACTTCAAACAAACACGCACACATAACCTATTTTAGTCACCTAATACATTTGGCGCGAACACTAACCTAGAGTCGCGCCCGATAAAACAAATATGGACTGCATTACCTTTATAAACAAACTGCATTAATTTTATCCAAACATGGAGACATAAGTACTTTCATACGCCTAAGTCTTTTGTGTGCGTAAACTAACCTAGACACACACCAGATATTATACAATAATGTACTGCATTATTTCTATACACAAAATGAATTAATGTTTCAAAACCACGCACAAAGGCACACTTTTATACATCTAAAAAACTATGCTCGTACCCTAACCTAGACTTAAAAACACACAAACATAAAAACTTTACAACACCTAAAAACATTTAAAATTCATTATTAATCATTTAAAAACATTTAAAATTCACAATAGTATACTTACTGGTATGTATAGATATCGATTTTTCTTGTGATTTATTACATTCCGGTGATATAGATGCTGCAATCCTACTACTTTTTCTAGTAAACAATATCAAATAAATGAAAAATAAGTATTCGAGTCAATAAAACATAATAAAATGATGCAGTTAAGTTGTTAGGGTTCGTAATCAACTTACGAGGAGGTGTGTAGCTCTTTAGGTTCGTCTTAACCATTATCTGTAGAAACAAACAAACTCAAGTTTCAGTAACAAAAATAATGTAGTAAAAAACTAACATCAATTGTTAGTAAGTATGATTGATTCACTTTATAAACTTACATAAAAGTAACGAATGATGAGAACGATTTAATCATTTAGTGTGTGAAATATAGTGTGTGAAATTTTGAGAGAAAGCAACTGAAAAATTAGGGAAAAATATCAGATCTAAGGATTCTTATACATATATATTATGTATGTTCTAAATATATATATATAATGTAAATATATATATATTATACAATATAAATATATAATATATATATAATAATAAATATATACATATAAAATATATATGTGATGATATATATATAATAATATATAGTATATATATATAGAAGAGTATGTATAGTATCTATAATGTATGTAATATATATATATAAGTTACATACATATGTATATGCATATTAATACACCTATGTAAATTGAATAGTATAAACATGATTGTAAAAGTATATATAAATACAGCAAATAAATTTACATATATAAACTATATATAACCTTTATTGATTGTTACAGAATTTAACCCTATATAAATATATATGTATATTACATTTATAAGATATATGTTATATATATACATAACATATACACATACATACATACATACATACATAAAATATATATAATATATATATAATATATATAAGATATATATAAATATATATATATAAAATACAAAGATAATATAAACATAAAAATACTTAAATATCTTTTTTGGATTAGTTTACAGATTTAGCCCTGTCTGATATCAGAGCATTCCAACAGTGTTTCAAACACTTTCTATTTCCGTCGGACAGTCCGACCCGTCAGCATGGGGGCATTCACTTACGGATGTCGCAAGGTTTACCGAGATGGACCCTTATAAGGAGGTGCCCAAACAAGGGCATGTACACACACACACATATATATATATATATATATATATATATATATTATATATATACTATATAATATATATATAAATATACGTATATATATACGTATATATATAATATTTAAATACTACGTATATATATATATATAATAAACGTATATATATAAATAAAATTATACGTGATATAGAATAATATATATATAAAATATATATATATATAATATATATATATATATATATACATATATATACATATATATATATGTATATATATACATATATATATATACTTATATATCCTTTTTTGGATTGTTACAGATTTAGTCATGTCTGATTCAGAGCATTCCACAGTGTCACACACTTCTATTTCGTCGGACTCCGACCCGTCAGCATGGGGCATTCCACTTACAGATGCCGGCAAGGTTTCCGAGTTGGACCCTTATAAGGAGGTTGACCAACTAGGGCATGTAGCACCACCATCACCTTCTTATGTTCCTGACCCTATAGAGTTAGAGCATCATGTATCGGTGTACGTTCCAGAGCCTGTTGAGGATCCAGAGGGGGACCCGATTGACTACGCTGCCGATGCTGATGACGATGAGGATGAGGATGAGGTGGAGGAGTCCTTCGAGGATGATGATGAGGAGGAGGAGGATCACCTAGCTCATGCCGTCTCTATTGTTGTTGCTTCTCTAGCTGTTGATCCTATTCCTTCCACTGAGGAGACAAAGCCGTTTGAGACCGATGAGTCTGCGGCTATACCACAGTCATGTCTGATTCATAGCAATTCCACAGTGCCACACACTTTCTATTTTGTCGGACTCCGACCCGTCACATGGGCATTTCATTACAGATGCCGGCAAGGTTTTCCGAGTTTGACCCTTATAAGAGGTTTGCCCACAAGGGCATGTAGCACCACCATCACCTGCTTATGTGTCTGACCCTATAGAGTTAGAGCATCATGTACTGGTGTACGTTCTAGAGCCTGTTGAGGATCCGGAGGAGGAGCCAAAGGAGGATCTGGAGGAGGACCCGATTGACTATGTTGCCGATGCTGATGACGATGAGGATGAGGAGGAGGAGTCCTCCGAGGATGACGATGATGAGGAGGAGGAGAACCTAGCTTATGCCGACTCTACTGTTGTTGCTTCTCTAGCTGTTGATCCAGTTCCCTCCGCTGAAGAGACAGAGCCGTTTGAGACTGATGAGTCTGCGGCTATACCACCACCACCACCTGCATACCGTACTACTTCTAGGATGTCTGTCCGATCCCAGGCACATATACCGTTTCCTTATGAGGCAGAGGTTGCTAGGCTTCTTGCCTTACCTACTCTACCACCATCTCTACTCACTCCATTATCATCACCACTTCCCCAGATTCCCTCACCACCATTACCTGTACCATCGCCACCTACTACTAGCCCTACTTACGCTGAGGTACCTTTGGCCTACAGAGCAACCAGGATTTGGTTGAGGGCTGCATTACTACTACCATCACCTACATCACCACCACCCATCACCCACTACCATTACCTGCACCATCCACTAGCCGCAGAGCTGACAATCCCGAGGCTGACATACCACCTCGAAAGAGGCTACTACTTACTTCTCCCACACCTAGGTTTGAGGTTGGGGAGAGTTCCGTTGCTGCTGCTAGACAGCCGGGATCTACTGTGACCCGTAGGGTCGATTATAGTTTTGTGGATACGGTGGATGCTAGTATCCGAGCTTTAAAGAGGAAGACTATGGCGGCCATAGAGATGGTCAACTTGAGGGTTAGTTATCAGGCTCAGGTTCATAGACGGGAGAGCGAGGAGTTCTATACACGACATCAGGATGCATAGAGGGATCGTGCTGCTCTACGTGATGAGGTGGATACATTGAGGAGGTACCTTTCCTCCCTGTGCACCACTCATGAGCAGGAGATAGTTGAGGCCCGTCAGGCTTTAGATAGGTCTGAGTCCTACAATAGGGCTTTGGAGGCACGGATTGCAGTTTTAGAGACTCAGGCGTATCGCCACGAGTGGCAGCGTCAGGACGTCGATGATCATGCGACTAGAGCCATCATGTGGATGCAGGCACTGGAGGCTGGAGCACGAGTGGATACTTTAGAGGACACTGGTATTAGTGCCTAGATTTACATTTTTGTCATGTCTTAGCTATCCTGTATAGCCTATTCAGTTTTTATGGGTTACTCCCAGCTAATAGGCTGTAGGGATTTTGTTTCGTTTGTAGCTATCATGTATGACATGTTAAGTATTATGGGTTACCCCCAGCTAGCATTGCCTTAAGACAGTATTTTCATTTTGTATCTCATTTGTACTGGTCGTTTGTGGCAAAGATCTGTCATGTTTGTATCGAATTTATTATGAATGAATGTCGATTTATTTATATCATTGTTGATTTCACTTCAGTTGTATATTTTACCGTGTGATGTGATCTCATTTTATTTATTGTCCATATGTCATGTCGATCTTACTTTGGTTGTATATTTCACTGTGTAATGGGATCTCATTTTATTTATTGTGTATATGTCATGTCGCGTTTATGATTGTATGAAATCTAACGTGTATTATATTTTCTTGTGATTTAAAGAAAATGCCACCAAAGAGAAACGCTGCAACAACCACCACAACACCTATGACCGATGCTCAAATCAAGGCACTAATTGCCCAAGTAGTTGCTGATGCCTTAGCAGAACATGACGCAGACAGAAGCAGGAATGGCGATGACAACCATGATTCAGGGAGTGACGGAAGAAGACGAATGCATGTTGCTCGCGAGTGCACCTATAGTAACTTCCTGAAGTGTCAACCCCTTAAATTTAAGGGTACTGAAGTTGTCATTGGGTTAACTCAATGGTTCGAGAGGATGGAATCAGTGTTTCATATAAGCAACTGTGCAGTCGGAAATCAAGTCAAGTATGCCACCTGCAACTTACTTGGGAATGCTTTGAAGTGATGGAACTCCCACATTAAAACTGTTGGTCATGATGCTGCCTATGCCATGCCGTGGAAAACACTCATGAAAATGATGACCGGCAAATACTGTCTTAGAGGAGAGATTAAGAAATTGGAGATTGAAATCTAGAATTTGAAGGTGAAAGGTACTGATGTGGAAAGCTATACCCAACGCTTTTAGGAGTTGGATTTGTTGTGCGGGAGGATGTTTCCCGAAGAGTCTGATAAAGTTGAAAAGTATGTCGGTGGTCTTCTTGACATGATCCAAGGAAGTGCGATGGCGTCTAAGCCAAAGAAGATGCAGGATGCAATTGAATTTGCAACTGAACTGATGGATCAAAAGGTCCGTACTTTGGCTGAACGCCAAGCTGAGAACAAGAGGAAATTTGAGGACACTTCAAGGAACAATAAAAACCAACAACATACTTTTAAAAGGCATAATGTGGCATGGGCCTACACCGCTAGGCCTGCTGAGAAGAAACCGTACGGATGATCTAAACCTCTATGCCCCAAATGCAACTATCATCACGAAGGACAATGTGCACCAAGGTGCAACAAATTTAAAAAGATTGTCGATCTGGCTCGTGATTGTAGGGGTGTTGTTGTTAACACTAACACTCAGCGGGGTGTCACTTGTTACGAATGTGGGGTTCAGGGGCACTATAAGAAAGACTGCCCAAAGTTGAGAAATGAGAATCAAGAAATCAAGCTAGGAATGGTAATGTTGTGGCAAGGGCTTATGGTGTGGGCACAACAAGGACAAAACTGAACTCCAATGTTGTTACGGGTACGTTACTCCTAAACAACCGATATGCTTCGATTTTATTTGATACTGGTGCCGATAGGAGTTTCTTGTCTACTGCATTTAGTTCTTTGATTGATATCATTCCAACTACACTAGATCATGGTTATGACGTCGAGTTAGCTAACGATAAAATAATTGAAGTTAATACACTTATACGGGGTTGCACACTAAATTTTTTGAATCGCATTCCATTCTACATCGATATAATTCCCGTGAGAGCGTGTCAGCTTTTATTCAAAATTGGTATTGACTGGTTTAACAAAATATATGGGACTGTAATTATTTGAGATGAGGAAACTCGTTCGTGGTTTCCCTTTTGGAGAACGAAATTGTAAAATTTTTCATGTTGACTACAGTAACAATTAACACGAGGTTGCGGTATTACAACCTCAGCGAGCTCGTTGCACCAAAACTCAAAAGTATTTGCAAAAGGATGTCAGGGTCTTTTGCCACATACTAGCGCGCGGCACAAAGTTTCAAGACTATCTCGAAGTTTTTTCTTGAGACTTGCGGGCATTCCACCAGTCGACGCGAGAAGAATTTCAAATTGATTTGAGGCACCTGGTGCTGCACCTGTAGCACGGGTACCTTATTCGGGAGATAGGCTTCGTCCGAAATGAAGAATAGTCGTTATCAACTGACAGGAACATTCGAAAAAGGCTTCATACAGTACCGCAGTTTCCTCTCCCGTTGGGGAGCTCCGGTCTTGTTTGTCAAGAAGAAGGATGGATCTTTTCGAATGTGCATCGATTATCGGGAATTAAACAAGCTAACTTTGAAGAATCGTTATCCACTCCCAAGGATTGTTGATTTAATTGATCAACTTCAAGGATCGAGTGTCTACTCGAAGATCGATCTGAGGTGCCTGGTGCTATCATCAGTTTACGATTCATGAAGAGACATTGCGTGGGCGATCCACTTTCAGAACTTCGTAATGTGTCACATTAATGAATTTTCAGTATGCCATTGGTTGAACGACGTAACGCACTGGCGGTAATTATGGATTCTCATGAATCATGTGTGCAAGCATATCTGGATAAATTATGATTGTCTTTATTGACGATACATCCTCATCACTTCGAAAGAACAAAGAAGGAACATGATAGCATCCTTAAGTTAATCTTTAGAGTTGCTTAAAGAAAGAGGATTGTATTCTAAATTCTCGTAAATGTGACATTTTGATTCCCAAGGTACAATTCTTCTCGGCCACATGATAGGATAGTCAAGAGGCAATTTACGTGGATCTCGACCAAGATCGAATCCATAAAAGATTGGCATCCTCCTATCGCCTCCACTACTAGATATCTCAACTTTTTTAGTCATATGCCTGGATATTATTTCGGAGATTTATTGAAGGATTTTTAAAGATTGCTAAGCCGCCAATGACCAAGCTTACTCATAAGAAGGTCGCCTTTGAATGGGTGACCAGCAAGACAAGCACTTTTCAAAGCATTGACGGATAATTTGTGTCGCGCGCGCCTATCTTAGCTCTACCTCAAGGAGCTGAGAACTTTATTATTTATTGCGATGCTTCACATAAAGGATTGGGTGTTGTTTTGATGCAAAATGAGAAGGTGATTGCTTATGCATCATGCCAATTGAAGATTCACGAGAATAATTATATTACTCATGATTTGGAACTTGGTGCAGTGGTGTTTGCTCTAAAGATTTGGAGACACTATCTGTACGGGACAAAGTGTACTGTGTTCACCGACCATAAAAGTTTACAACACATCCTTGATCAAAATGAGTTGAACATGAGGCAACGTCGCTGGTTGGAGTTGCTTAGTGATTACGATTGTGAAATTTGTTATCACCCGGGGAAAGCAAACGTAGTGGTCGATGCCTTAAGCCGTAAAGAATGGATTAAGCCATTATGAGTTCGAGCCTTAGTTATGACTATTGGTTTGGATTTTCCCAGGCAAATTTTGGAATCTCAGATAGAAGCAATGAAACCGAAAAACATTGAAGCTGAGGATGTAGGAGGTATGATCAGGAAGGACCTCTCAAAAGAAAAGTTGGAACCGCGTGCCAACGGAACTCTATGTTTAAATAACAGGAGTTGGTTACCGTGCTATGGTGACCTAAGGACTTTGATTATGCATGAGTCCCACAAGTTAAAATATTCCGCTCATCCGGGTTCTGAAAAAATGTACCAGGACATGAAGAAATTATACCGGTGGCCCAACATGAAAGCCGACATTGCCACCTATATTAGAAAGTGTTTGATGTGTTTGAAGGTCAAAGCTGAACACCAAAAGCCATATGGTTTGTTGGTGCAACTTGAGATTCCTCAATGGAAGTGGGACAACATCAACATGGATTTTGTCACCAAGCTCCTAAGGACGTCAAGTGGTTATGATACCATTTGGGTGATTGTAGACCGTCTTACTAAGTCAACACACTTTTTACCAATGAGGGAAAATGATTCTATGGACAAACTGGCAAGACTATACTTGAAAGAAGTAGTCACGAGACATGGAATACCAGTCTCAATCATTTGTGATCATGACGGTAGGTTTACGTCAAATTTCTAGAGAGTGTTTCAAAAGGCATTGGGTACTCATTTGGATATGAGTATGGCTTAGCATCTGTAAACTGATGGACAAAGCGAAAGAACCATTCAAACAATAGAAGATATGTTACGCGCTTGCGTGATAGACTTTGGGAATGGTAGGGAAAGACACTTACCGCTGATTGAATTCTCATATAACAACAGTTATCAAGCTAGCATTAAAGCTGCCCCATTTGAGGCGCTTTATGGTCGGAAGTGTCGATCACCCATTTGTTGGGCTGAGATCGGAGACGCTCAGCTCACTAGTCCAGAACTTATTCGTGAGACAACCGAGAAGATTGTTCAAATCAAGCAAAGAATTCAAGCCGCTCGTGATCGCCAGAAGAGTTACGCCGATGTGAGGCGTAAGCCTTTAGAATTTCAAGTTGGTGACCGAGTCATGTTGAAGGTATCACCTTGGAAAGGGGTTATCCGTTTTGGCAAACGGGGGAAATTGAACCCGAGTTATATCGGACCTTTCAAGGTGTTAGCAAAAGTGGGAACCATTGCTTATAGACTCGAACTTCCACAACAACTAAGCAGGGTTCATAGTACGTTTCACGTATCCAACTTAAAGAAATGTTTATCTGACGAGCCGTTGGCAATTTCGTTGGATGAAATACATATTGATGACAAGCTTCACTTCATTGAAGAACCAGTGGAGGTCATGGATCGTGAGGTCAAATGTTTGAAACAAAGTCGTATTCCAATTATCAAGGTTTGATGGAACTTTAGGAGGGGTCCTGAGTTCACATGGAAACGTGAAGACCAATTTCAAAAGAAGTATCCGCATCTCTTCACTAAACTCGTACCTTCGTCAAGTGTCGCGACTTGAGCCTTGGGGACAAGGCTCTTCTAACTGGAGGATACTATAACATTTCACATTTTCATGTCATTTTACGACTTCATTTATTCCATTATTTATTTTTAGACCTTTGCGCGTTTACTTTTAATTTTTATCGTTAAGTTAAATCGCGTAAACTAAAAATGAGCATTCAACGTAAACATGCATCAAACAAATAAAAGTTTACGTTCAATAAGTGTTATATCATTATTAGAAGTATAATTTATAACATTTCATGATTTATTTTCGTACTTTACGTAAAACGCATCCGGTTCGCGTTTTAGGCATCCATGCATGCATGTAAACACATAAACACATCTATACTTCAACAAATACCCACCAATATATTTTTAACAAAGTTTTTATAAAACTTATGCCCATTTCTTATCATATCTGGTTTTACATACATACACATACCCAAATCACTTAAAATTAATACAAAACATCCACTAACTTGAATAAACAACATCAACCTTTGTCCAAAGGATCAAAACTATATTACATTCATCACTTTTGGTGTGTATACTTCGACAGCAAACAAAGGGAGGAAGGAGACCAAGGATAAGCATGCTAAGCCTTGTCATCTCATTCTTACACAAAAGCAACTCATGCCATACTTGTTCCTTACACAACCTACTCTTACAAGACCTAAACTAATATAAAACACCATGAAACCATGCCTTAATGGCAACAAAAACCAGATACACCCTATTACAACCTCAAACCATTTGATAGTTTCATTAGGATAGTTTTATCACTAGGTCTTGCTATAAATAGAAGTCAAAAAGGGAAGTAAACTCACACTAAACAAATACAAGCAAAAATCAAACATCTTTTCTCTCCATTTCATTCAAAACCTACGGTTCTCATATGCATCACCAAACTTTCATAAACTTTGATTTCTAAAGTGATTCAAGTATACTAAGGTTAATATATAACATATATAAGGTGTATTAAAGGGTATTGGAAGCTTGGTTTGTTGATTAAAATGGTTGTTCAAGTATAAGAAAACTAGGGTTTTCTTGATTAGAAACTAGGGTTTCTTGGTTAATACTTAGGTCTTGCTAGTGTTATCACCTTCATACACCCATCTAAGGTTTACCTGAAACCCTAATCCTTTCAATATGTTAATTTCATGTTTTATATAATTGTTATGTAGTTAATCATCACCTAGTTATATTTTATCATGTTTATAAAATATTGCAAGTTTATATAAACTCAAGACATACTTGTTCATGGCTAAAATGATGTTAAAAACATGAGAATATATTTTACTTATGGATTTACAAGCAATGGATAAATTTAAATAATTTAGAGTTATTTATTTATTTATATAGTTTATATAAGTAAATAAATATAATGGACATGTTCTTGGACAAACATGGATTATATTTGATGAACACAAATTAGAGGACTCAAATTTTATCAAAGATGTGTTATTACATAAATTAGAGAACTTGTAAAAGTGTATAAAAACAATTTTATGAATATTTAAGGAAACCCCTAAAAACCTACTATTTTATTTCGTTAAAAGTAAAAAATATATGATATTTTTCTGTAAAAGTATTTTTTATAAGGAATCCAAATATATAAGAAACTTGAAAAACCGAATTATAACGAAGGAGTTATAGAATTTACAAGTTTACGATAAAAAGTGTTTTTATAAAAGTAAGTCACTGTTCATAACAGTAAATTTTTGGAAAATATTTTACTTATATAGAACTTTTAGTTACGAAGACGTGAATATAAGAATCGCTAAAAACCGAATTAAAACGAATGAGTTATGATTTTTATGAGATTACGACAATTAATTAAATAAAAGTAGTTTTATAAAATTTTACAGAAACTGTAAAACTTACTGTTCATCAGTAGCAAAAATATTATAAATATAATATTTTGATAGATTTTCTTAATATGAAATCGTGGGCATAAAGAACGTATAAAACGGAGTTGAAACGAAAAAGATAAAAGGTTTGTAAAACCTTATGCACTATTTTTATACTTGTGCACTATTTTTATGAAATCAATTAAACTAATTATATAATTACATAAAGGTGTTAAAACAATTATTATTTATAAACGATTAATTTTTGGACAAGTATAACTTTTTTTTACAAACACAATTACATGAACGTTTTTTTTACTAAATACAAGTTTATATTGTTTAATTTTATAAATTAAACAAACATGTTTAGGTGGTGATCTAACTATATAGAATTATATGTTGTGTTAGTTATTCAAAGTACATGGTACTCATACGACCTATACTTAAATAGGTTGCATTCGGACTATACGTGACGATTTTTATATTTGATTTATATATCAAATACATTCACTGAGGTGAGTTCATAGCCCCATTTTTATACGATTATAATGATTTACAGCTGTTGGGGTGAGAAACATGCATTTTTTACATTGGGACGCAAGTACACTTTTAAACAAATTACGAGTTTGCCTAAGTAGCTATAACCCACTATGCCCATGAATCATGAACTGTCAATTACTTGGTGTAAGCGTGAGTGTTATAAATAGATCTATTTGGGATTGACATCCCCGTTCGGGTGAGTAGCGCTCACTAGGTTTGACTGATTGAACCAACGGACGTATACCGTGTCGGATTTGGGATGTTGCGGGTTGAACATCTACACGGGCATATTGTTGGCATTAATTTGCAATACATACATGTCGTAGCTTCAGTGTCATGAGCTTAGGGAATCGTAATTACATTTTTGTGATATTGTATGTGTTACAATAGTTATGCACTTTGAAATCTTGCGGTCCTACTTTATACATTACTTAAACATGTGAATTCAACAACTTTATGTTGATGTTTTAAAGCATGTTTTTCTCAGGTCAATAAGGTGCAAGTCAAGGATACATTGGTGGTCGTTATTTTGGATGTCATTGCGTAAAGATTTAGAAGCATTACATTTTGGAGATATTTGTTATGTTTTAAAATCTTTACATTAACAAGTGAACATGTTAAGCCGTTGTGCTTTTGTAACAACAATTTCAGTTATTCCAATGTATCAGTTTTTCAAACGACTCATTTAAAGGTCATTCTTATATCTTGTGCTATTGATCTATGAAGTAACGCCCCAGACCCTTATTCCGCTGCGACCCTATTTGGGGGTGTTACAATAATTATAATCCATTTCTGCACCCCAATTGTAAAACTCTAAGGTCAATTTAATACTCAAATCTGAGTGACCCCCTATATACTAATTAATAGTATCTACAAGTTTAACTAGGGGTACATGAACTCGTCCTAAAATCCTTTATCGTTTTCTCATAGGCTGGTCAACTCTGGGAATATGCTTATGATATGTGTTCTTTGCTGTCCATATTCTGTCTCGTTTCAACACTATAAACCCTTCTGAATTCTGTTTGCATTCTGCTCATATGAAATATAAGGATTACAATGAAACTCATTAGTCCTAATTCATAACGTTCTAATAAGCCCCCCCCCCCCCTTTTTTTGTTACTTTTTTATATCGCTCCCCCTTTTTTGTTATTCCTTCTATTTATTTTAAACGGGATATCATATAATCTCAATAACCTTACTTTATATCATGTGTAGTTTATTACGTTGATCAGACGTCATAATAATCACATCACATAATCATGAACTAATTGTTATTATAACCCCAAGTTACAAACTAAAACGTATCATAAACTACACATGGTTTGATTTGAATGCTACTATGCTACTAACGCATACTAATTCTATATGGTACCTATATCGTGAACATCTGATTCACGATCAAAAATCCTTATCTAAGGTCTGAAAACATGCTACATCATTCATGTTCATCACATGACTTGCTAATTACAACTATATTAAAACGC
The DNA here is from genome assembly GCA_026074375.1 of Tanacetum coccineum. Taxonomy (NCBI): domain Eukaryota; kingdom Viridiplantae; phylum Streptophyta; class Magnoliopsida; order Asterales; family Asteraceae; genus Tanacetum; species Tanacetum coccineum. Next base: position 59,091 of record BQNB010013434.1, on the reverse strand, counting down.
TCTCTAATCTTAGTCTCGAAAAGCTTTCTTAATGATTATGGACATTTATTCATACCTTTCTTACGTGGTTTATGGACATGGATTATAATACATGATAAAACTTAACTGACAAGGCAAAATCCCTAGATACTAATTTACAGGTATAACTTAGTGCTAATAATTCTACATGAAACATAATTAAAGTCTAATGGTTATGTCAATACCGAGTGTGGTTTTAGTATATGGTACCCTCCTGCTGACGGGGATATCAGATCCCTCAACTCAACGCTTTGATATCGCCAAACTGAAAACGCACCTGACTCGAGTAATTTTATAAACGGTAAACCTCGTCTATTAACCACTTGTCTCTTGCAAAGCATCAACAATTTTAAAATTTATTATGGATTTCGTTTCTGAATACTTTCAAATTGAGGTTAGACAACAAATACATTTCCAACGATATAAGGAACGACTTCTAACTCTTTACGATTTATTTTATACATAATAAAAAGTCGACAAAAGCCCGGAAACCTTTCTGAGGCCTTTGGCCGGCGGCTGGCGACCTTTGGTCGGAGTCTGAGGCCTTGGCCAGTGGCTGGCTAACCTTGGCTGGCGGGTGGGAGCCTCAAAGCCTCCCACGGTCGGCGGCTAAGGTTCACGGCCTTAGGCCGTGCCCATTTTAACCCATTTTTCCGTAAAACTTGGTATGATTCAAACCCATAATAACCCAAATGATTAAACCATTACTTGACATAATTTAACTTGGCAAAAGACCTTTGTACATAACATAACCATAACCAAGGTTTATACAAAACTTTGGAGCATGAATCAATGTTACGGGGTTTAGCCCAAACGCTCCATATTTGACCCGTTTCTTACAAAACTTACTCGCGAACTACCAAATCACTAGAAACTGAACATATACATGATTTGACATTTATTAAGACTTTTGAAAACGTATGGGTCATTACAAGCAATATCAAAGTGCAGGGGAAGAGTCGCTCGTCACCTAACCGAGTGTCATCGAATTCTTTTCCTAATGCACTCCTAGCTACATCTACGAGCCCCAACTTATCTTATAATAACCTGTAAAAACATGAACAGAGAACGATAAGTCCTTGCGACTTAGCGAGATAACAGATGCTGAGAAATCTTGCAATTCTGTAACATGGTTCTATAAAATGAATAATTCTATACTATGTACGACATATAGTCGTCTTGCACTTGTATCATGTACATATATAATTTTTTGAACATCTGACATAACTAGACGATACTTAATCGTCCTATTCTACATATTAAATTCCCTAGCCGACGAGTACTCTTCTTGGGGCGCTGATGTGAGGGTTGCGAAGACTTCACAGGAAGTTTTACAATCCCCTAGGCAGTGTACCTAGTCATTGCAGTGTAGTATAGGCAAGACTCGGGGGTTGTTATCGTTCTATAAGGGAATAGGTTGGGAAGGCTCGAACACGATCTAACAGAATTCTAAGGGGTTGAGAGAAGATTCTTTTTGTGTTTTTATATTTTATAGAAAGCAGGTAAATCAATGGTTTGAGAAGTTGGTTTGATTAACTAATAATTAAACTAATTATAATCTATACTACTAGTGATAACTTTATAATAAAAAGATGTATTTACCTAATCATGCACTACTCCTCAGATTGCTTCTCCTAGATATGTTGCCTTGTCACACTTGTGATGATCTGTGTAAGTATTTCCTAGGACATGAACGGATTACATAAACTCGTCGTCTATTTAATATTTTGTTAGGGCAGCGCACAAGTAAGGTAGTATGAAGACTATTACAAGGCCCCTAAGAGTATATTAAATGCATGTGAAATAACTTAAGAGGGATCAACAATATTAGGGGTAAGGTAGTATCAAGACTGTTACCGATGGTATCTTTTCTACACACTTGCGTTTCCCTAGACGTCTATGCGAATTTAATATCTTATGGCTAGTTTTCTAAAGCCTAACGCGCACATCCATCAACAAGAAGCAACATCAAAAGGATCTACAACCTAAGTTTCATGCAATCATAAGTAAATACAAAGGAGGGTTTAGCCTAGCATGTTAAAGATAAAGCAAGAACATAGATCAATCACACAACACATAAAATATTAAAAGATTAATGATAAATAATCTTACGTGATTAAAACATTGATAAAAGGTAGTTACAATAGGGTTTTGAGGCCCTAAAAACGACTTTAAAAGCTGCTAGAATGACTAGGGTTCGTCTCCCTAAAATTATACAAAGTTACACACTTAAAACCCTAATTTCGGTTTAATATATATAGGAAAATCGTTGCGACGACATCGCTTTGAAATCCTGACGCCGTCGCCACGTAGATGATTCTAGATCCTCTTTAAGTCGGCCACATCCTGACGCCGTCGCTAGATTCCTGACGCCGTCACCAGATAAATCACGAGGGCGTCGCTTTATGCCTGTGACGTCGTCTCCACGCATTGTATGCATAAATCTTCAAGAGATTTGGCGTAGGTCTGTAATCTTGTCCGTTTCTTCTCCAAATGAGCCCAAGTCACGTGTATTTCCTCCAAATGCCATCTAAGTGCTAAAAACCTAAAAACAAACGATTAAGCACATAATTTGGGCATATTTGCATGATTTAAGAGGTTAAATGACCCTGAAATAGTGTAAAAAATGATACCTCATCAAATACCCTTACACTTGGGATTTGCTTGTCCTCAAGCAAATAGGCTTTTCTACCTAGACAATAGCAATATTAGGGTCATTAAATCTACTCTTTAAAAGCATTCTACAACACAACCTTCTAGACCACTAATTAAAAGCACGGAAAGTATATACTAGCACCTCACATAAGTGTTTGAGATTCTCTCTTTCTCTCTGTTGTATAATAAATTATAACATAATGGGGAAATGGAAAATCAACACTCATTACCTGTCATAGCATATAAATTACCATAGGCTTGGTAAATGATCAAACCCCCACCGCTAGGCGCAAGTATTATTCATTACTATCAAGGAGGTCTTTTAAAGGGTTGTGGGGTGTAGGTGTAAGATAACATTAAAGGAAACAGAAATGGATGGGATACATTTGGGGACTGACTTTTGGGTGAATTTGGAGTGGAAGGGTTAGTTAATTATTTATAAGAATACACGTTGGTTTGGTTGCTAAGCCAAAGACTCGGACAAAATATACAAACTCTACACAACTATACACCAATCTCTTTCTTTTTCTTTTCCTGACTCTGATAAACCTAAACATAAGCAAATGGCAGCCGGTACATTTTTTTACACTTTTTTTATATACATTTTTTATATACATTTTTTTCGTACACTTTTGCCCTGCCATTGCTTGAACATATAATACATCATGGGGGTTTATAGATACACCCCTACACTTGAACATTTACATACTTGATTATTTACAATCTAACTAATGACCCGATTTGAGATGGATCAACATAACATGGAGCTTATTGAGCTCTATTGGGGGTAATAAATTACTTCTTCCCTAATTCTTCATAAGATGAATACTACCATGAATCTCAATCGTCCCAAAACAATATTTACAAAGATAAGGACTTAGCAACCGTAATAGCGTATTAATAGTGTGTCAACATCGCTAGTGTGTCCAGTTTACAAGTCGTTATGTGTCAAGTATGTAATTAACACTCAATTTAATTCATAATACATCACATCCAATTGACTAGAAATCATTTCTATTTATTTTTTTCTATTTGTAAACTTTTCACAATAATCTCACCCCTATATATATATATATATATATATATATATATATATATATATAACATAAGCAAATGACAGCCCGTACATTTTTTTACTTTATATATATATATATATATATATATATTGATTCTTTTCTTTTCTTTTTCATATTTTTTTGTACACTTTTGCTCTGTCATTGCTTAAACATATAATACATCATGAGGGTTTATAAATACACCCCTACACTTGAACTTTTACATACTCGATTATTTACAATCTAACTAATAACTCGATTTGAGATGGATCAATATAACATGGAGCTTATTGAGCTCTATTGGGGGTAATAAATTACTTCTTCCCTAATTCTTCATAAGATGAATACTACCATGAATGAAATGATTGGATCAGGTGGCTGTGGAGGGGTTGGTTATTGTATCTTCCTGCTGTTCTCTCTCTCTTCTCCCTTATTCTCTTCCTGCTTATCGTCATGGGAGTCGCTTTGTTGCGTGGATGTATTGTTATGGTATTGATCGAACCGTGGGTGTGGGTTGAGCATTGTGGGTCTTTAGTCGGGTAAGAACGAGCAGACGAAACTGGAGAGATATTTAGTTTCGGGTTCTTAACCGTGTCGCTAGGGAGTGCTCCTGCCATTCGATCTGTGATGGCTTTCAACACTGTGTCGATTTGTTGTCATCTCGCTTTTGTTTCGTTTGATGAATTCGGCTTTAACTTGGACATCTGGCGTTCTTAAGATGCCAGGATGAAGTTGGACACCAATCCTTTAGATTGATTGAATGTTTATTAATGTTTTACAGGATTGTTGTTGGAAGACGGTGTTCGGACCTATTGGGTGGAAACCGGTGTTAGGTGGGTTTGAAAAATTATTTTGGGAATTTGGGGGTTGTCTCCACCTAAGGCTTGGGTGACTTTTCCATGACGGATTGTAGGTGTCACAAAGATTGTTTTGCTCGAGTTTAAAAGTGTACCACTTACATCCCGCTTCGTCGGTACGCGAGGATGCATAGTCAACAAAGGCTTATTCGGGATTTTCCAATGCAATACTGAGTGTCGTGGGGACCACTGCAGATCTCACATGAAGAAGTGATTTTGTTCATTTGAGTAGGTTGCGTTAGAGCAAGATGAGCTTCCATCAAGCGTTGAACTTGATTTTCGAGCTCGATGAGGTGGCGGTCGGATGTACTCGGGACATCTTGAGGCAAAGAGATTGCCTTGACAGGCTTAGCGAAATCCCTTGGGTATTCAAACTTTCGTTTTCATACAATGAGGGGGCGAGGTCCTCTAATAATGCCCAGGGATTTTCTGCTTTCGGTCTCATGTCATCTTGCCACCAGCCGATTGGTCAATGGTTCGTCTTGTGATGAGAGTGACATGGTAATAAAAGATTTGGACTTTGAGCCAAAGATCGATGCCATGATGAGGAACTTTTTGGTGAAGTCCTTGAAACGAGTCCATTGCTTTCTGAGAGAGATTCTCTTGAAGTTGATTGGCACATCAGGATATCATTGCAGGAGTTTGTAATCCTCCCGGTGAAAGAATTGAGCAGGAAAAAACGAGTAGTAAGATCCTCCCTTGTGCAATGAATGAAATCAGGCAATCTTTAGCTGCTCTAACAACTACAAATACAGCTATCGGTGGACAAAATGGTCAAATGGTGAATCCTGGTTTTGGAAGGCAAGCAAATCAATTCAGCAGGCTAGAAAAGGTGGAATCTCCAAAGTTTCAAAGAGATAATGTGAGAGACTGGGCTTTCAAACGTGATCAGTTCTTTGCAGTTGATAATACACTAGCAGTAGAAAAGGTAAAAATTAAATCTGTCCACTTAGATGATAAAGCTTTGCTTTGGCACATATAATTTTTCAAAATAATTGGTGATAATATGGGTTGGGAGATGTATAAGACTGCTATAAGTCAAAGATTTGGATCTGTCTTTGAGGATCCAATGGCAAATTTCAAAAATGTTAAATATGAGAAAAGTGCTAAGGAATACCAAGATATGTTTGATACACTTTTGTGTATAGTAGAAATAAGTCAAGAACATTGATGTGAGGGTTGCGAAGACTTCACAGGAAGTTTTACAATCCCCTAGACAGTGTACCAAATCGTTGCAGTGTAGTATAGGCAAGATTCAGGGGTTGTTATCGTTTTCTAAAGGAATAGGCTGGGAAGGCTCGAACACGGTCTAACAAAATTCCGAGGGGTCGAGAGAAGATTCTTTTTGGGTTTTTTTATATTTTATAGAAAGCAGGTAAATCAATGGTTTGAGAGGTTGGTTTGATTAACTAATAATTAAACTAATTATTATCTATACTACTGGTGATAACTTTATGATAAAAAGATGTATTTACCTAATCATGCACTACTCCTCAGATTGCTTCTCCTAGATCTATTGCCTTGTCACACTTGTGATGATCTGTGTAATTATTTCCTAGGTCATGAACGGATTACACGAACCCGCCGTCTATTTAATATTCCGTTAGGGCAACGCAAAAGTAAGGTAGTATGAAGACTATTACAAGGCCCCTAAGAGTATATTAAATGCATGTGAAATAACTTAAGAGTGATCAACCATATTAGGGGTAAGGTAGTATGAAGACTATTACAAGGCCCCTAAGAGTATATTAAATGCATGTGAAATAACTTAAGAGGGATCAACCATATTAGGGGTAAGGTAGTATGAAGACTATTACCGATGGTATCCTTTCTACACACTCGCGTTTCCCTAGACGTTTATGCCAATTTAATATCTTATTGCTAGTTTTCTAAATCCTAATGCGCACATCCATTAACGAGAAGAAACCTAAAAAAGGATATACGACCTAAGTTTCATGCAATCATAAGTAAATACAAAGGAAGGTTTAGCCTAGCATGTTAAAGATAAAGCAAGAACATAAATCAATCACACAACACATAGACATATTGAATGATTAATGATAAATAATCTTACTTGATTAAAACATGGATAAAAGGTAGTTACAATAGGGTTTTGAGGCCCTAAAAATGACCTTAAAAGCTGCTAGAATGACTAGGGTTCGTCTCCCTAAAATTATACAAAGTTACACACTTAAAACCTTAATTTCAGTTTAATATATATAGGAAAATCGTTGTGACGACGTCACTTTGAAATCGTGACGCCGTCGCCACTTAAAAGATTCTAGATCCTCTTTAAGTCGGCACGTCCTAACGCCGTCGCTAGATTCTTGACGTTGTCACTAGATAGATCACGACGACGTCGCTTTATGCCTGCGACATCGTCTCCATGCATTGTATGCATAAATCTACAAGAGATTTAGTGTAGGTTCGTAATCTTGTCCGTTTCTTTTCCAAATGAGCCCAAGTCACGTGTATTTCCTCCAAATGTCATCCAAGTGCTAAAAACCTAAAAACAAACGATGAAGCACATAATATGTTCATATTTTCATGATTTAAGGGGTTAAATGACCCCGAAATAATGTAAAAAATGACACCTCATCAAATACCCCTACACTTGGGGTTTGTTTGTCCTCAGTCAAATGGGCTTTTCTACTTAGACAATAGCAATATTAGGGTCATTTAACTTACTTTTTAAAAGCATTTTACAACACAACCTTCTATACCTCGTAATTGAAAGCACAGAAAGTATATACTAGCACCTCACATAAGTGTTTGGGATTCTCTCTTTCTCTTGGTTGTATAATAAATTATAACATAATGTGGAAACTAAAAATCAACACTCATTACCTATCATAGCATATAAATTACCATAGGCTTGGTAAAGGATCATACCTCCACCGCTAGACGCATGTATTATTCATTACTGTCAAATAGGTCTTTTAAAGGGTTGTGGGGTGTAGGTATAAGATAACATTAAAAGAAACATAAATGGATGGGATAACATGCATAACGATGTTCCTTGTGAACATCCTAACATGATACGATGCTCCTCGTGAGCATCCTAAACATGATTCGATGCTCCTCATGACCATCCTAAACATGACTATGATACCCCTTGCGAATATCCTATTCTTGACTTGCTTTCGGCTAAACCTGAATCATGACATGATAAATAATACCCGACTATTTCCGAGTCTCTAAACGTGGAAACCATCGGCTACAATGTAAAGCTAAATAAACTTTCTTACATCATGTTTAATCTAATAACATGAAGCTAAATCCGTTACTCACCTTTGTTCTTGATTAAGTTTCCTTAAGCTTTCTGCGAGCACCTAATCATGATATAACCATATTTATACAATTAGAACTTGATAACTTTTGTATCTAACATATTATAACAACCCACAATTTTCCTCTATGTAATTATCCATCTATTAAATTAGATGCAATTTTCCTCAGTGTAATTTCCATCTATTAAATTAGATGCAATCATTTTCACGGAAAGATTTTTCACGTTTCTAATCTAAAGAAATGCCTGAGGAACTCAGTAATGTCCACAATACCTTTCACGTTTCTAATAAAAAAAATGCTTATCTGACGAATCTCTCGTCATTCCAATGAAAGAGCTTCGGCTCGATGACAAACTCAACTTTGTGAAAGAACTAGTGGAGATTATGGATCGAGAAGTCAAGTAACTGAAACAAAGTCGTATCCCTATAGTCAAAGTAAGATGGAACTCTAAAAGAGGACCAGAATTTACGTGGGAACGCGAAGATCAAATTCGTGCCAAGTATCCACATCTGTTTTCAAACATCACTCCAACATCCAACTAAATCTCGAGACGAGATTTCTTTTAAGGTTAGGAGACTATAACAACCCATAATTTTCCTCTATGTAATTATCCATCTATTAAATTAGATGCAATTTTCCTCAGTGTAATTTTCATCTATTAAATTACATGCAACCATTTTCATGGAAAGATTTTTGCTTTATTCCATCCATAATGTAACGTAACTTATATTTCCAAAGTAAACGAGCTAACGCAACCACCAATACCAATTCCATCAACGTTTATGTCAAGTAAACATTCTAATATGTCAAGTAATATGTTCTAAAATCCATACATTATCTATTTAACGTACTTTCGATAACGTTATATCAAAACGGATTTTAAACGTTAACGTTTATAACAAAACTCTAACTATATGTAATATTTACATAGAAAATAAATGTACAAACTTATAAGGCATGTGTACAAGGTTACAATGCAAAATATTTGAATTAATTTTCCTCCAAAATCCTAGTACAACTCCTTTAAAGCCTGAAGTACAAGTCGATTAAGCACGAGATTCAAATTTAACTATTTCCCTCCAAACTAATATACACCATTCGTACCACTCTTTAAGACTATGTTACAACACTCTAATACACCACATTTAAACATTTCTTTCCCTCTATTTCACTCTACACACTCGGCAAAACCCTAAAAACCTAACCTGAAAACCCTAAACAACCCGATACCTCTAAACTAGTTTTGAACCAAGTTTAAACCAAGCCAAAACCTAGCAAGCATACTCCACCATGATGCACCACCTTGCCTACCACCTTGTTACCACCACCTCCTTGTCACCACCTAGCCAACTTGCACCCCAAGTAACCTACTTGTCACCTCCTTTGATAACCGAAACCCTCCAACCCTTTTACACCTCTCCATGCTACTTCCTAGCTTATGTTAGTCATTCTAGTATCCCTTGGCTACCACTCTTAGTACTCCTTGGCCATTACTCCACTCCAACTTGGCCTCCAAGTTTCAGACACCCTATATAAACCCGAAACAATCACACCTTCAAAACTCACTACAAAAACTTAAAAACATACCTTAAAACTATGATCTAGCCAAGCTAAGGAAGAGAAAGGTGAAAGACTAAGCCAAGTTTAAGAAGAAAGAAGCTCTTGATTCATCTCCTAAATGATTTTGGGTTATATTTGCTTTCGACCCATTTTCACCCATTCGTGTACTAGTAAGCTTTCTACTTGTTCAATAAACTCTTTAACAAATTTTAGATTATGTGTACATAAACTTGTTTTAACCATTTGTGCAAGTTAAAACACTTTTTGAAAACTCTTAAACCTATTCGACCCCTAATTCGACCCATTTGGAATCCTAATCTATTCAAAACCCTAAATAAGCTAGCTTGAGCTTATTCCTACCCTAATAAGCTCCTATGTACCTTTTTGATTGCATGGGATAAGCTCTTAAAACCCTAAGCAACACGCTTGGTTTTCCTAAACCAAACGCGCCCTTAAAACCCTAAAAGCTCTTTTCGTAAACCTAATAAGCTATAAGCCATAATATGTTGTAATAAGCTATTTCTATAAGCTCATTTATCACTTTTATAATTATTAAAACTAATCCTAAAGGCCCTAACCCATCAGGTTATTGTTTCAAAACCAAAGTGCCCTTTTTGGATTTTTAAGCCCATAAGCTCTTTTCATAAGCTACAAGCTCGTAAAACTTACTTATTTTAGTTTATAGTATTAAGCTATAACCTGTAAATCGATTTTGAGATTAAAAATACAAAGTATATGGATTTTGGACTTGTAATGCAAATCGTATATGCATGAGGGGTATATATTGTAAATATTGAAACTTATATAGTTTTTGGGTCAAAAGTTTAAATACTCCAAAGTTAAACCACAGGGGCCTGTTTTGCCAATTTCCAAAGTTAAAGGTTTAATATTTTAAAAATTCATTTAAAGGTTATAATGTAAATTAATATATACCAAGGGTATTTATTGTCATTTTCATATTCTCAAGGGTATAAAATATATATTTTTATATTAATTTATAAAATATATTTAAATTTTATATAGGACTCGATTTATTAAATCCGATAATTTATCGTTACATTTATCGATCGAAATATTATAAATATTATTGCGTATATATTTAACTTATTTTATCATCCACTCGCTTTTGAAGAAACTTTTAAAAAAGATAAATTATTATTCCTACCCATTTTTAAACTATACGTTATCAGTTACTAGGGAATTTCAGGTTATTGCGGGCGATTCATTGGGTAGTCGTTTTTGACGAGTTGCTAGATTTACGATATTAAAATGTTTAGGCTTCTCAAACGTTTACTACATGACCTCTGGATTATGATTGCCCGAATAGTGATACGATATTTTCACAAACCAAAATCATTTACGTTAAAAACAATCAAACTAAGACTTGACATATTACCCCAGGTTGCGTGACGAGGTTGTTTACTTCCACTTGAATTACTTTTCACATCAATCAACTACCTTATTAAGGTGCATAGTTCATAAGTCACACCTTTACATGTTTCTAAATACCCGTGGGGAGATACTTGATCTCAAAACTGGGAAATACAAGTATTTTCAACTGTATGATATCCTGATATATTATAGCCGAAGTACCTTCATTTGCCATAAGGCCCCACTATCATGAACTGTTAGTTACTTTGCGAAGTAAGCGCGAATGCCGTGAATAGATCTATTGGGATTGAACTTCCCCGTCCAGGTTCTGGTACATTCATGGCCAGTGGACACATTTCATTTGAGGAACTCTGGATGTTTGGCAAAGCACCCGCTTGGGGCAACAACTTATGAATAACATTTAAGGCTTCGGTGTCATGAGCTTAGTACAATAATATAAGATTGGTTACCATGATAATTGTATTCGTTGCATTTATTACTATTACATTAACTTGTATTCAACTATTATATTTCAAACCTGTGAATTTCACTCATCCTTTGCGTTGACTATTTTAGCATGTTTATCTCACGTAATTGAGCAAACTATGGCACGGAGTGGCATTGGACTTGAGGATGTCCAAACTTGTTATCATTCAAACTCTATGTTTTCATATGTATTTTGGGACCTCCTTTTGTAAAACTCTGAAATAATATTGAATGATAACTAAATTTTCCAAAACGTCTCTTTTGAGTCGTTTTCTATGATTATGACTGTTGATTCATGAAGTAATACCCCAATTTAGCTTCCGCTGCTATATGTCAAATAAGGGGGTGTTACAGATTGGTATCAAGAGCCTCAGTTATAGAGAACAAGGTTAAAACCTAAACTATAACTACTTTTTCCATCCAAGAAAGTCCTTCGTGCCACTACATTTCCTGAATAGTATGTAAAGATACATAACTATTATATAAATAACTTATGTTATTTTACACTGGGTTGTTACAAAATTATGTCTACTCCTGACTATATCTACCCTATTATCGTCCCATCTGATTCCAATGTTGAGGATGCTTTTTCCTCTACAAATACTCCTGACTATATCCCGGCTTCACCGGACTATTCCTCAGCCTCACCGGGAAACACTTCTTCTGACTCTTCAGAGGATTTATCTAAGGATCTTTTGGCCTCACTAGCCATCTCACCTTTCCACGATGATCCATATATGAAGGTCATGCAAGCATATAATGCTACTAATAATGAATCACCTATTTTTGCCTCCATCTCTAATGTTACCACTATTACCACTATTTGATCCCCTGAGATTTATTTCTTTTCGGGGAGATTCTGCCACCTCAAAAACAAGCCCGTTTCCTATCACCCTTCTTTACTGATTCCTCCTCCCCACCTTAGGTATTTGAGATGGGAGAGAGTTCTCATATGACGCGTTTGGAGCACCATGAGGAATAGATCGAGACTATTTTGAATCACTTAGATGAGCTCCCTCTCGAGCGCATTGAGCACATGGAAGATAAGATAGAAGGTCTTGGTAATGGTCGAGTAATCATACAGAAGGTTCTTGGTATAGACGAGTAATCATACAACGAGATTTGACCAACTAGAAATCGAACTTCCAGAAGCCTGTCCCGGATTTCTGGGATTTTATCAGAAAGAGCAAATAAGACATGATGACGAGATTGTTCTTGCTCGCGTCAAGACTTCTACTCTAGAGATACTCATTGAGGATATCCAGATTCGCCACCGATCAGATATGAAGAGTCTTCTGGACAAGATCCATAGTCTCAAGGGAGGACCACCACCACCAGACCTTACTAGACTAGATCCTTCTCATTTACAGCTTTGGTTAGGAATCCAGAAACCACTGGTGTGTAGCATAAATAATGACAGTTGTCAAATTTTGACTATGTAAATACGGTAGACAAGTTGTTTATGACTTAATACAGTGGTGATTCCATTATACCTCGCTGTTTTATTATACCAGTTTATGTTTATCATGGTTGTCTATCCTATGTCATATATTACTCATGTACGGTATGATCCATAATGAGTTATCTAAGTGGTCGCGATATCATACTGAAACCACTGAGAAGTAGAAGTCTTAGATTCCAAAATTTTCTGTTATATCCTACAATGTAATATCAAAGGATGTGTATTTCTTTGTTAGAACTTGTATCAAATAAGTATCTATGTCAAATGATTTCAATATCACTATGTATAAAAATTTTGATTATTATACAAAGACTTGTGATATGACTATATCATTATATGGATTCTTATTTTGTGTTGTCTTGTAAATGTTGATAGAATGGCTCCCAAGAGGACATCAACATCTGCAACACCAGCCATGACTCAGGCCGCCATCAGGAAACTAGTTGCTAATAGTGTTGTCACAGCTCTGGAAGCAAAAGCTGCTACCATGGCAGATGCTGACAATACCAATAGGAACACCGGATAAAGAGAAACTCTTGTAGCAAGAAAATGTAGCTACAAAGAGTTTATGAACTGCCAACCTTTCAATTTCAAAGGTACGGAAGGCGCTGTTGGCCTCGTCCACTGGTTTGAACGAACTGAATTGGTATTTTCCCGTAGCAACTGTACCGAGGACTGCAAAGTGAATTTGCTACTGGTACTCTAACTGAAGAAGCTTTGTCCTGGTGGAATTCATTCGCCCAGCCTATTGGAAAAGAGGAAGCCTACAAGACCACCTGTTCTGAATTTAAAAAGCTCTTAATAAAGAAGTATTGTCCCCGAACTGAGGTTAAGAAAATGGAAGATGAATTTTACAATCTGACTGTAAAAGGAAATGATCTCAAGACTTACGTTAGAAGATTTTAGGAATTGGCAGTTTTATGCCCAACTATGGTGCCAAATTCTGAGAAACTCATGGAAGTCTTCATCGGGGGATTACCCAGAAGTATTAAAGGAAATGTTACCGCTTCAAACCCTCAAACTTTGGAGGAAGCCATTACCATAACTCAGAGGTTAATAGATCAAGTAACAAAGCACAATTCTGTGTAAGGAACCAATGATCACAAACGAAAGTTTGATGATAGAAGAACCTTCAACAACAACTACCAGAACAACTGTAACAACAACAAAAGCAACCGCAACAATGATCACCAACAACAACAGAATAGAAGGCAAGAAACCGTCAAGGCTTATGTTGTTACCCTAACTAAAAACAGTAGGTATACTGGAAGCCTTCTCCTATGTAAGAAATGCACCATGCATCACACATGACCTTGCACTGTCAAGTGTCAGACTTGCAACAAGGTGGGTCATCTGACCAGGAACTACAAAAAAAAGGGCCAGCTACTGAAAGCAACCTACAACCAGTATTCGTAACTTGTCATGCCTGCGAAGAGAAAGGGCACTACAAAAGTCAGTGCTCAAGAGAAACAACAATGCCCACGAAAGAGCATATTTGCTAAGGGACAAGAACGCTCACCAAGACTCGAACGTAGTCACGGGTACATTCCTTCTAAACTAACATCTAGCTAGAGTATTATTTGATTCAAGAGCCGATAAAAGTTTTGTATCTATATCTCTTGCTTCTATGCTTAATATCCTACCAATTACACTAGATACCACTTATGACATTAAAATGGCCGATGAAAACCTAGTAGGCACTAATACCGTTATCCAGGGTTGCACTCTGATTTTGCTAAACCAACCTTTCAAAATTGATCTCATGCCGATTAAACTCGGTAGTTTCGACGTCGTCATTGGTATGGATTGGTTATCCAAGTATCATACTAGAATTATTTGTGATGAGAAAGTCATCTACATCCCCATCAACGGTGAAACTTTGATCATCCAAGGTGATCGAAGTAAAACCTGACTAAGCCTCATATCCTGTATTAAAACCGAAAGATCTATATCCAAGGGATATCAAGTTTTCATAGCCTAAGTAATGGAGAAGAAGTCAGATGAAAAAAGACTGGAAGATATACCAGTAGTCAGAGAATTTCCAAAAGTGTTTCCTAAAGATCTACCCGGCCTTCCTCTTATTCGCCAAGTAGAATTCCAAATTGATTTAATTCCAGGAGCGACACTAGTAGCTCGAGCACCTTACAGATTGGCTCCTTTAGAAATGCAGGAACTATCTGACCAACTACAAGAGTTAGCAGACTGAGGTTTTATCTGACCAAGTACTTTGCCTTGGGGAGCTCCTGTCTTATTTGTTAAAAAGAAAGACGGATCTTTTAGAATGTGTATCGATTATCGGGAGCTAAATAAACTCACCGTAAAGAATCGTTACCTATTACCCAGGATTGATGATTTATTCGACCAACTTTAAGGTTCGAGTGTTTACTCAAAAATTGACTTAAGATCAGGCTATCACCAACTGAGAGTCCGGGACGAAGATATTCCCAAAACTGCTTTCAGAATGCGGTACAAACACTATGAATTCCAAGTGATTGCATTTGGGTTAACTAACGCACCTGCTATATTCATGGACCTCATGAATCGTGTGTGTAAACCATGCTTGGATAAATTTGTGATAGTGTTCATTGATGATATTCTTATCTACTCACGTAACAAAGAAGAACACGCAGATCATCTAAGAATAATCTTGTAATTACTCAAAAATGAGAAACTGTATGCCAAGTTCTCCAAATGTGATTTCTGGATTAGTATCTTGCAGTTTCTTAGGCACGTAATTGACAGCGAAGGGATTCACATTGACCCCGCCAAGATTGAAGCAGTTAAGAATTAGGCATCTCCTACCACACCCACAGAAGTACGCCAATTCTTAGGACTCGTCGGCTATTATCAAAGATTTATCAAAGGTTTCTTAAAGATTGCAAAGTCTTTGACTGAATTAACCTAGAAAAAACAAGAAGTATATCTGGGGAGAAAACTAAGGGTTAGCCTTCCAACTACTAAAACAAAAATTGTGTGAAGCTCCAGTCTTAGCATTACTAGAAGGAAACGATGACTTTATCGTTTACTGTTATGCATCACATCAAGGTCAAGGAGCGGTGTTAATGCAAAGAGAAAAAGTTATTGCATATGCATCTCGACAACTTAAGCCTCATGAAGGGGACTATACCACACACGACCTCGAATTAGGAGCTGTAGTGTTCGCTCTTAAAATTTGGAGACACTATCTGTATGGCACAAAATGTACTGTGTTCACTGATCATAAAAGTCTTCATCATATCCTTGATCAGATAGAGTTGAACATGAGACAACGCCGTTGGTTAGAATTGCTAGTAGATTATGATTGTGAGATTCGCTACCATTCTGGAAAGGAAAATGTTGTAGCAGATGCCTTAAGCCGGAAGAAACAAATCAAACCACTCTGAGTCAGGGAATTAGTCATGACCCTTCACCCAAAATTACCATCACAAATCCTCGAAGCCCAAACCGAGGTAATCAAAGAAGAGAACATCAAAGTTGAGAACCTACGAGGAATAGACAAAGCATTTGAAGTACGTCCTGATGGAACCTGATGTATCAAGAATCGAAGTTGGTTACCACTCTTTGGTAATTTGAGGGACTTAATCATGCATGAATCTTATAAATCGAAATATTCCATCCACCCAGGTTCTGACAAGATGTATCAGAATCTAAATAAACTCTATTGGTGGCCTAACATGAAGGGAATCATCGCTGAGTATGTTGGCAAGTGTTTAACATGCTCTAGAGTTAAAGCAGAATGCCAGAAGCCATCCGGCTTACTGATACAATCAGAGATTCCTACATGAAAATGGGAAAGAATAACGATGGACTTTGTTACAAAACTACCCAAAACATCAAGTGGACATGTCATAATTTGGGTCATTATGGACCGCCTTACCAAATCAACACATTTCATCCCTACCAAAGCAACAGATAGTATGGAAACCCTTACAAGGTTATATATAAAAGAGATAGTTTCACGGAATAAAGTGCTGATATCCATCATATCGGATCGTGACAGTCATTTCACATCCAGATTCTGGCAGTCAATGCAGAATGCTTTGGGTACTAAATTAGACATGAGTACGACATATCATCCCGAGACAAATGGACAAAGTGAAAGAACTATCCAAACACTCAAAAACATGCTTCGAGCATGTGTTATAGATTTTGAAAAAGGATGGGAGAGACACTTACCATTGGTAGAATTTTCTTACAATAACAGTTACCATGCCAGTATTAAGGCAGCACCATTCGAGGCACTCTATGGTCGAAAGTGTCGATCACCTGTCTGTTGGGCCGAAGTTGGAGATGTTCAACTCACAAGACCAGAGATAATCCATGAAACCACTGAAAAGATAGTACAAATCCGACAACGCTTGCAAGCTGCAAGAGATCGGCAAAGGAGTTATGCTAATGTAAGGCAAAAGCCTTTGGAATTTCAAGTTGGAGATCGTGTTATGTTAAAAGTGTCACCTCAAAAAGGTGTCATCCGATTCGGAAAGTGAGGAAAGCTTAACCCCCGGTACATTAGACCATTTAAGATCCTTAAAAGGGTCGGCCCAGTGGCATACACACTTGAGCTTCCCGAAGAACTCAGTAATGTCCACAGTACCTTCTACGTTTCTAATTTAAAGAAATGTCTATCTGACAAATCCCTGGTCATTCCAATGAAAGAGCTTCGACTCGATGACAAACTCAACTTTGTGAAAGAACCAATAGAAATTATAGATCGAGAAGACAAGCAACTGAGACAAAGTCGCATCCCTATAGTCAAAGTAAGATGGAACTCTAAAAGAGGACCAGAATTTACATGGGAACGCGAAGATCAAATTCGTGCCAAATATCCACATCTATTTTCAAACATCACTCCATCATCTAACTAAATCTCGGGACGAGATTTCTTTAAGGTTGGGAGACTATAACAACCTACAATTTTCCTCTATTTAATTATCCATCTATTAAATTAGATGCAATTTTCTTTAGTGTAATTTCCATCTATTAAATTAGATGCAACCATTTTCATGGAAAGAATTTTTCTTTATTCCTTCCATAATGTAACGTAACTTACATTTTAAAAGTAAACATGCTCACGCAACCTACCAATGCCAATTCCATCAACGTTTATATGAAGTAAACGTTATAATATGTCAAGTAATATGTTCTAAACTCCATTTTTACCTCATACGTTATTCATTTAACGTACTATTTATAACGTTATTATAAAACGAACTTTATCCGTTAACGTTTATATCAAAATCCCGACTAACATGTAAAATTTTCATACAATCTAAATGTACAAACTAATAAGGCATGTGTACAAGTTATCAATACATAATATTTGAATATAATTCCCTCCTAAACCCTAGTACAACTCTTTTAAGCTTATGGTACAACCCGATTAAGCACACTATTCAAATAAGTTTTATTTCCCTCCAAATTCTATAGGTTTTTCATACCACCTTTTAAGCTTAAGTTATAAACACTCGATGCACAACATTTGAACTATAGTTACCCTTCAATCTCACCCCTACTCGTCCTAAATCTAAAACCCTAACTCAAAACCCTAAACAACCCGATACCACTTAAACTAGTCGAACCAAGCCAAGACCAAGAAAGCACCCTCCACTATGATCCACCACCTTGTCCCCATCGCCCTAGCACCTTATCACCACCTTGTCACCTTGCACTCTAAGTAAATCACCTTGTCACCACCCATTCACCACCATGCTGCCACCTCACCTCCTTGTCACCACCCTTGTTAACTGAACCCCTTCTACCTCCTAACACCTCTCTAATCTAGGTTCCAAGCTTCCTTTAGTCACACCTTGCTAAAATTGGCCACTACTCTTTCCCTTACCCTATATATATACACGCATACATACACATTTCCACAACTCACCACTAAATTAAACACATACTCAAAATTATGTCCTAGTCGAGCCCTAGAAGAGAAGAAAAGTAGGTTTAAGCTAAGTAAAAGCTAAGGTTTAAGAAGGAAAGAAGATTTTGATTCATCTTTAAGTTTTCGGGTTACATTTCACCATTTTCGTCCCATTTAAGCTATAGTAAGTCTTATCACTTGTTCTATAAGCTCTTGTCATATTTTAGATCATGTATAAGCTTTGATATAATCATTTGTATTAGCTAAACTCTTTTGGAAAACCCTTATACCAAATCGAGCCTTAAATGATCCATTTTGAAACCCTAATCTATGCGAACTCATTTAATAAGCTAGCTTAAGCTTATTTTAATCATAATAAGCTCTTGTGTACCTTCATGATCACGTAAGGTAAGCCCTTAAACCCTAAGCCTACACATTTGATTTTTCTAAACCAAACGCGCCTTTAAAAACCCTAAAACCCTTTTCATAACCCTAATAAGCTATAAGGCATAAGCTGTTCTAATAAGCTATTTTATCATTTCTATAAGCTTAGAAACAAACTCTAAAAGTTCTAAGCCATCGGGTTATTGTTTTTAAACCAAACGTGCCTATTTTGAATTTTTAAGCTCATAAGCTCTTTTTATAAGCTACAAGCTCGCAAAACTTACTTATTTTAGCTTATAGTAATAAGCTATAAGTTACAAATCGATTTCAAGATTAAAAATACAAAGATTATGGATTATTGACTAGAAATGCAATTCGAACCATGCAAAGGGGTATATATTGTAAATATTGAAACTTAAATAGTTTTCAAGCCAAAAGTGTAAATACTCCAAAGTTAAACCACAGGGACCTGTTTTGCCAATTTTTAAAGTTAAAGGTTTAATATTTAAAAAAATAATTAAAGGGTTAAAAGTGTAATTTAATGTATACCAAGGGTATATATATTCTCATTTTCATATTCTCAAGGGTATAAAATGTAATATTTTTATATTAATTATAAAAATATAATTAAATATTATAAGACTTGATTTTATGAAAACCCGACACATTTATCGTTTCATTTATCGATCGAAACACTGTAAAATAATTATGTTATATGTTTAACATAATTTATCATCCACTAGCTTTTGAAGAAACTTAAAAAGATAAAATTCTATCATCTAAACTATAACGTATCACGTTACTAGGGAATTTCATGTGAGGGGCTTTCATTTGGGTAGACGTTTTGATGAGTTGCTGGATTTATGATTTAAAGTGTCCTAGCTCCTCAAACATTTACTACATAACCTCTGGATTATGATAGCCAGAACAGTGATACAATGTTTTCACAAACTAAAAAACCAAAATCATTTATGTTAAGCTTTATGAAATAAAGTTTAGAAATATAAACAATCGAACTAAGACTTGACATATTACTCCAGGTTGCGTGACGAAGCTGTTTACTTTACTTGAATTACTTTTCACATCAATCAACTACCTTATTAAGGTGAGTTCATAGTCCCACCTTTACATGTTTTCTAAACTCCGTGGGGAGATACATGCTATAAACATGAATACAAGTATTTTTTCCAACTGTATGCTATCCTGATATATTATTGCCTAAGTACCTCTATTTGCCATAAGGCCCCACTATCATGAACTGTTAATTACTTTGCAAAGTAAGCGCGAATGCTGTGAATAGATCTATTGGGATTGAACTTCCCCGTCCAGGTTCTGGTACATTCATGGCCAACGGACGCATTTTATTTAAGGAACTCCGGGTGTTTGGCAAAACACCAACTTGGGGTAACAACTTATGAATAACATTTACTTAAGGCTTTAGTGTCATGAGCTTAGTGCAATAATATAATATTGTTTACCATGATAATTGTATTCGTTTCAATTATTACTATTACATTGACTTGTATTCAACTTTTACATTTCAAACCTGTGAATTTCACCCAACATTTGTGTTGGCCTTTTTAGCATGTTTATCTCAGGTAATTGAGCAACCTATGGCACGGAGTGGCATTGGACTTGAGGATGTCCAAACTTGTTATCATTCAAACTCTATGTTTTCATATGTATTTTGGGACCTTCTTTTGTAAAACTCTGAGATATTATTGAATGATAACTAAATTTTCCAAAACGTCTCTTTTGAATCGTTTTCTATGATTATGACTGTTTATTCATGAAGTAATACCCCAATTTAGCTTCTGCTGCTATATGTCAAATAAGGGGGTGTTTCAACAATGATGGCATAGAGGTGTCGTACGGGTGATGGATTTGATGAGATACTACTTGTGTGTTCCTTGTCTTACAAAAAACAATGATTTATGTTGTTCTAAAATCTTTATTTTGAAACAATAGTTTTTCAAATGTTGTAATAGTTATGGTTGCGATTCTGTAGGGACCTAAACGTGTTTTAACTCTGATTAATAATGGAACACATGTTTGTTAAACATCTCTTTTAGGTAGTTTTCTATTGTCCTGGTGAATGGTGCTATTTAGTAACATCCAAATTGCTAATTCCGCTGCGCAATCCAATGTATGTTGGATGAGGATGTTACATGTAAGCATCTAGTATGACCAACTAATGCAACAAACAGTGTGTGTATGTCTCATAAAAACCCTTTTGAAAATGTGATCGTTGAAAATAGTTATAGTCTAGGTAAGATATACAACCTAGTTCTCTATAACCTTGGCTCTAGATACTAATCTGTAACACCTCCAAATTGGGTCGCAACAGAATAATATATCCGGGAGAGTTACTTCATAAGTACATTGCACAAGCTATAAGACAACGACCTCTAAACATGTCATTTGAAAAGTAATCTTGTATTGTTTAGACTCCAACAAACATGAAGTAAGCCAAGCATCTAATTCACCTGAGAAAAACATGCTTAAAAGTGTCAACATAAAGTTGGTGAGTTCATAGGTTTGTTTAAGTATAAATGTTAAACCAAAGTTTTTGTGGAAAACTAGAAAGGGGTTGAATAGTTTACCGCTTTTTTATTTAAGGTTTTAAAGTATTTGTAAAAATTATAGATTCAACTTTATGCGAATTCAACACTTGCATAATATGAACAATATACTTAAACAATTAATAGGATAGTATGAGAAAATAATGTAAGACAAGAGATAAGAGTAAGAACAATCAAACCACAAATTAGATATGAAGAGTCTTCTGGACACGATCCATGAGCTCAAGAACCACAAGGGAGGACCACTAGACTACTAGACTAGATCCTTGTCATTTACAGCTTTTATTTAGAATCCAACCATGGGATGTGTGGCATAAATAATGACACTTGTCAAATTTTGATTATGTAAAATATGTAGACAAATTGTTTATGACATAATGAAGTTGTGATTCCATTATACCTTGCTGTTTCATGATACAGATTTATGTATGTCATGGTTGTCTATCCTATAACCTATATTGTGATTACTCATGTATCATATCTTTATGTATCCGGGATTACTATGCTTCTCTTACCATCACGTTTTCTCAAACCTTTGTACCCAGGTATCATAGATATGATTAATGATCAAGATATTGAGCATATGACCGCACCTACACCACCCAAAGACATTGAGCCTCCTGTTGGATCACCCATTTCATTATCTCCATCTTCATCAGTAGGATCTTCATCACCGGTTAAGTCAACTACACCACCACTATACTATCCCTTTAATGAGTCTATCTTCGCAGAGTTAGATAACTCGTTATGGATCATGCCGCAACCACTAGAAAGTGAACCAGTCCCCGAGGAACTTAATGAGCCAGATGCTTGTTAGAGTGTCCATCTTTAGAAATGTTAGATTCTAAAATTTTCTGTTATATTCTGTAATGTAATATCAAAGAATATGTATTTCTTTGTTAGGACTTGTATCAAATAAATATCTATGTCAAGTGATTTCAATATCACTATGTATGAAAATTTTGATTATTATACAAAGACTTGTGATAAGACTATATCATTGTATGGAATCTTATTTTGTGTTGTCTTGTAAATGTTGATAGAATGGCTCCCAAGAGGACATCAACATCTGCAGCACCAACCATGACTCAGGCCGCCATCAGGAAACTAGTTGCTGATAGTGTTTTCGCAGCTCTTGAAGCACAAGCTGCTACCATAGAAAATACTGATAATACCAATAGGAACACCGGACCAAAAGAAACTCATGTAGCAATACAAATGTAGCTACAAAGAGTTTATGAGCTGCCAACCTTTCAATTTCAAAGGTACGGAAGGCGCTGTTGGCCTCATCCGCTGGTTTGAACGAACTGAATCGGTATTTTCCCGTAGCAACTGTACCGAGGACTGCAAAGTGAAATTTGCTACTGGTACTCTAACTGAAGAAGCTTTATCCTGGTGGAATTCATTCGCCCAGCCTATTGGAATAGAGGGAAGCTAAAGATTCCCCCCCCCCCCCCCCCCCATGATTTAAATTTAAAAAGGCTCTTAATAAAGAAGCTATTATCCCCGAACTGTGGTTTAAGAAAATAGAGATAATTTTTACAATTTGACTGTATAAGGCAATGATCTCAAGGACTTACGTTAGAGATTCCAGGAAATGGCAGTTTTATGCCCAAACTATGGTGCCAAATTCTGAGAAACTCATGGAAGTCTTCATCGGGGGATTACCCAAAAGTATTGAAGGAAATGTTACCGCTTCAAAGCCTCAAACATTAGAGGAAGCTATTACCATAACTCAAAGGATAATGGATCTTTTCCCCCCCCTTTTTTTTCTTTTCGTTTTTTTTTTTTTTTTGGTAATAAAATAAAAATTCTGTGATCAAACCAATGATCACAACAAAAGTTTGATGATAGAAGAAACCTTTCACCAAAACAACATCTAACAGAATTATCGTAACAACAATAGCAACGCAACAATGATCCCCAACAATAATAGAATAGAAGGCAAGAAACCGTTAGGGCTTATGCTATCACCTCAACTCAAAATAATAGGTATACTAAAAGCCTTCACCTGTGTAAGAAACGTACCCCACGTTATACAGGACCTTGCACTGTCAAGTGTCAGACTTGCAACAAGGTGGGTCATCTGACCAGGAACTGCAGAAACAAAGGGCCAGCCACCAGAAGCAACCTACAACAAGTATCCATAACTTGTCATGCCTGCGAAGAGAGAAAGGGCACTACAAAATTTACAGTGCTCAAGAGCAAACAACAATGCCTACGGAAGAGCATACTTGCTGAGAGACAAGAACGCTCACCAAGACCCGAACGTAGTCACGGGTATGTTCCTTCTAACTAACATCTAGCTAGAGTATTATTTGATTCAAGAGCCGATAAAAGTTTTGTATCCATATCTCTTGCTTCTCTGCTTACATAATCCACAATACACTAGATAACAATTATGGACATTGAAATGCAGATGAAACTAGTAGGCATTATACGTTATGCAGGGTTGCACTCTAATTTTGTTAAACCAACCTTTCAAAATTGATCTCATGCTGATTAAACTTGGTAGTTTTGACATCGTCATTGGTATGGATTGGTTATCCAAATATCATGCTAGAATTATCTGTGACGAGAAATTCGTCCACATCCCAATCGACGGTGTAACTTTGATCTCCGAGGTGATCAATGTAAAAACCAAACCATACATATCCGTATTAAATAACAAAGATATATATCCAGGGGATTATTTAAGTTTTCATAGCCTAGTAATAGAGAAATCTGATGAAAATGACTGGTAGATTATACCTGTAGATCAAGAGAATTTTTTAGAAGTCTTTCCTAAAAATCTACCTGGCCTTCCCCCAGTTCGCCAAGTAGAATTCCAAATCGATTTAATTCCAGGAGCGGCACCAGTAGCTCGAGCACCTTACAGATTAGCTCCTTCAGAAATGCAGGGAACATCTGACCAACTACAAGAGTTAGCAGACCAAGGTGTTATCCGACCAAGTACTTCGCCTTGGGGAGCTTCTATCTTATTTGTTAAAAAGAAAGACGGATCCTTCAGAATGTGTATCAATTACCGAGAGTTGAATAAACTCACCTTAAAGAATTGTTACGATTGACCAGGATCAATGATTTATTTAACCAACTTCAAAGTTCGAGTGTTTACTTAAAGATTGACTTAAGATCATGCTATCACCAACCGAGAGTCAGGGATGAAGAAATTCCCAAGACTGTTTTCACAACGCGGTACGGACACTATGAATTCTAAATGATGCGATTTGGTTTAACTAACACACTTGTTGTATTCATGGACCTCATGAACCGTGTGTGTAAATCATACTTGGATAAATTTGTGATAGTGTTCATTGATGATATTCTTATCTACTCCCGTAAACAAGATAGAACACGAGATCACCTGAGAATAATCCTGGAATTACTGAAAAAAGGAGAAATTGTATGCCAAGTTCTCCAAATGTGATTTCTGGATCAGTATCGTGCAATTTCTCGGGCACGTGATTGACAGTCAAGGAATTCACGTTGACCCCGCCAAGATTGAAGCAGTTAAGAATTAGGCATCTCCTACTACACCTACAGAAATACGCCAATTCTTAAGACTCGCCGGCTACTATCAGAGATTTATCAAAGATTGAAATGTCTTTAACTGAATTAACCTAGAAAAACAAGATGTATATCTGGGGAGAAAACCAAGAGTCAGCCTTCCAACTGCTAAAACAAAAATTGTATGAATCTCCAATCTTAGCATTACTAGAAGGAAATGATGACATTGTCGTTGACTGTGATGCATCATATCAAGGTCTGGGAGCAGTGTTAATGCAAAGAGAGAAAGTTATTGCGTGTGAATCTTGACTACTCAAGCCTCCAAGAGAACTATACCATACACGACCTTAAATTAGGAGCTATAGTGTTTGCTCTTAAAAATTGGAGACACTATCTGTATGGCACAAAGTGTACTGTGTTCACTGATCATAAAAGTATTTAGCATATCCTTGATCAGAAAGAGTTGAACATGAGACAACGCCGTTGGTTAGAATTGCTTGCAGATTATGAGTGTGAGATTACCCATCCATCTTGAAATGGCTAAATTTGTAGCAGATGCCTTTAAGAGGAAGGAAACAAATCAAACCACTTCGAGTTAGATCATTAGTCATGATCCTTCACCCAAAATTACCATCACAAATCCTCGAAGCCCAAATTAAGGCGATTAAAGAAGAAAACATCGAAGTTGAGAACTTACGAGGACTGGACAAAGGCTTTTGTAAGTACGTCCGGAGGAACCTGTTGTTTCAAGAAATCAAAGTTGGTTACCATTCTTTGGTGGTTTGAGAAACTTAATCATGCATGAATCCTATAAATCTAAGTATTCCATCTACCCAGGTTCTGACAAGATGTATCAGGATCTGAAGAAACTCTATTGGTTGCCTAACATAAAGGCAATCATCGTTGAGTATGTTGGCAAGTGTTTAACATGCTCTAGAGTTAAAGAAGGAATGTCAGTAGCCATCGGCTTTGATTTTAACAGAGATTTCCTACATGGAAATGGGAAAGATTTAATGATGGGCTTCATTAACAAAACTACCCAAAAAATCATTGTGAGTTAGACCGCTTCAACAAATCAGCACATTTTTTCCAACCAAAGCGACAGATAGTATGGGAAAACTTACAAGCGTATATATAAAGATATAGTTTTACGGCATGGAGTGTTGTATTTCCATCATATCGGACCGTGATAGTCATTTCGCACATCCGGATTCTGGCAGTTCTATGCAGAGTGCTTTAGGTACTCAATTTGAAATGAGTACAACAAATCATCCCAAGATGTGGATCAAAGTAAAAGAACCCCATCCTAAACTCCTCGGAAAGACATGCTTCGAGGCCTGTGTCATAGATTGTTGGTAAATGATGGATAGACACTTTGAAACCCCCGCAGTGGTTAGAAATATTGTTCTACATAATAGTTACCATCGCAGTTTTAAGGGCAACACCATTCGATTGGTAGACTTTATGGTCCGTAGTGTTCCCGATCACCTGTCCGGTGGGCGAACTTGAGTTAGTCTAACTCACAGGCATCCGGAGATAATCACATTAAAACGCATGAAAGATTATTTTACAATTCTGACAAACGCTTGCAAGCTGCAAGAGATCGGAAAGGAGTCTATGATAATGGTACAAGCGATTGCATTTGAGGAGATTTCGCAAGTTGGAGATTTGTTATGTTAAGAGTGTCACCTCGAGAATAGGTGTCATCGATTCGGAAAGCGGAGGAAAGCGAACTCCTGGTACATTGGACTCATTTTAACATCCTTTAAAACGGGTCGGCCATGAGTAAGTGGCATACAAGTTTAAGCTATCCTGAAGAACGTTAGTAATGTCTACAGTATTTTCCACATTATCTAATTTAAGAATGGAAATGCATATTTGACACATCCTTATAATTTCAAAGTGAAAGAGCTTTGACTCGATGACAAACTCTACTTTGTGGAAGAACCAATAGAAATTATGGATCAAGAAGTCAAGAAACTAAGACAAAGTCGCATCCCTATAGTTAAGACCAGAATTTACGTGGGAACGTGAAGATCAAATTCGTTCCAAATATCCCTCATCTATTTCCATAACATTACTTCCAACATCCAACTAATCTCAGGATGATATTTCTCTTAAGGTTGGGAGAGGTAGAATAAAACCCACAACTTTTTCCTCTATGTTTAATTATCCTATCTATTAAATTAGGTGCAATTTGCCTGTGCAGTGTTGGTAATTTCCATATATTAATTAGGATACAAATTTTCCTCAGTGTAATTTCCATTGAAATACATGTATCGTAACTTACATTTTCAAAAGTAAATACATGCTCACGCAAAACCTACCATGCCAATTTGATCAACTCTCATTTATATCATAGTAAAAGTTTTTAATTTGTCAAGTAATAACGTTATAAATCTCTATAAGTTAATCTATTTAACGTTCTTTCCATAATGTATATCAAACGGATTTTAAACGTTAACATTTATAACAAAGACCTATATATATATGTAACTGTTTACATGACTAGAGATAACGCACAGTGTGCAAGCTTCATATGGCATGTGTACAAGTTTATCAATTATAATATTTGTATATATAGTTTCCCTCCAAAATACCAATTAGTGTACAATTCCTTTAAGCTCATAGTACAAACTGATTATGCACAACATTCAAATTAAGCATTTTTCCCTCTAATTTATATGAGCTTTTGTATCACCTTTCTAGCATAGATTACAAGTCTTTCTAGCATCACATTTAAACTAGTTTTTCCTCTATTTCGAGCGATCCACACAACTCAACTTAAAATCTCTAAACCTTAAACCGAAAACCCTAACACAAACCATACATTTATAATAGTCGAACCAAGCAAGGGGACCAAAGCAAGCACCCTTAACCAATGATCACCAGACCTTGTCCCGATTAGCTTACTAAACAGACTTGTCAGTTACATTTCCACTCTCTTTAACCTCGCTTGGTTACCACCTTGTCACCTGTTGCACTCGCAAGTAAAGCGACTCTTGTCGACACGCAATTCATCACCGATACTGCCTCATCACCTTTATTGTCACCACCCTTGTTAACCGGAACTCTCTTCCACCTTCTTAACAACTGCTCATTCTTAAGCTAGTTATTTCCTAGATTCTCTTTAGTCACACACTTGCTAAACTTGGCACCACCTCTTTCCCTTTACCTATATATATACTACAGCATAGATACAACATTTCACAGACTCACACGACTATGAGATGTAAACATATACTCAAAAATTATGTCGTTAGCCGAGCCTCCTACTGAAGTGAAGAAAAAAAGGTTTAATCTATTTAGAAGACAAGGTTAAGAAGAAAGAAGCTCTTGATTCATCTCCTAAAGTTTTAGGTTGTATTTGCTTATTTTGATCCATTTTCATCCATTTGTGTACTAGTAAGCTATTATACTCGTTCAATAAGTCTGTTATTGTTTTAGATATATATACACTTTTCTTTTAATCATTTAAATCAAACAAAACATGTTTGAAAACTCCTAAAGAACCCTAATCGGAATCTTAAGTGGACCTGTTTTGAAACCTAATCTATTTGAAACCGTAAATAGATAGCTTTGAGCTTTTCCTTATCCTAATAAGACTCCTATGTACTTTTAAATTCACTTGAATTTGTTCCCTAAAAAACCCTAAGCCTATTCGTTGGTTTTCCTAAACCAAATGCACCCTTAAAAACTAAAAACCCTAATTTCGAACCCTAATAAGCTATAAGCCATAAGCTGTTGTTATAAGCTATTTATATAAGCTCAATTATAGGTTTTATAAGCTTTGAAACAAATACTAAAAGCTAAAACCCATCGGGTTAATATTTCTAAACCAAACAAACCCATTTTGAGTTTTCGAACTCATAAGCTTATTTCATAAGCTACAAGCTCGTAAAACTTACTTATTTTAGCTTATAGTAATAAGCTATAAGCTGCAAATAAATTTCGAGATTAAAAATACAAAGATTTTGGATTATGACTAGAATGCCAATTCGATCATTGCCAAGGGGTAAATATTGTAAATTATTGAAAACGCTTAATAGTTTTGTGTAGGCCAAAAGTGTAAAATACTCCTCAATCATAAACATTGTAGGGCTCTGTTCTTTGAACTATTTCTAGAAGTTAAAGGTTTAATAATTTATAAATATATATTTAAAGGTGTTTAAAAGTGTAAAAACTTAATATAGCAAGGGTATATATTGTCATTTTCATTATGTCTCAAGTGTTATAAAATTTAATATTTTGTATAATAATTATAAAAATATATTTATAATATTATAAGCTCGTTTTATTAAAACCCGACACATTTTTTGTTTCATTCATCGATCGAAACACTATAAAATAATTATGTTATAAACATAATTTATCATCCACTAGCTTTTGAAAAAACTTAAAAAGATAAAATCCTATCATTTAAACTATAACGTATAACGTTACTAGGGAATTTCATGTGAGGGGCTTTCATTTGGGTAGACATTTTGATGAGTTGCTGGATTTACGATTTAAAGTGTCCTAGCTCCTCAAACGTTTACTACATGACCTCTGGATTTTGTAGCACGAACAGTGATACGATGTTTTCATAAAATAATAAACCAAAATCATTTACGTTAAACATTATGAAATAAAGTTTTTAAACAATCAAACTAAGACTTGACATATTACCCCAGGTTGCGTGACGAAGCTGTTTATTTCCATTTGAGTCACTTTTGACATCAAGCAACTACCTTATTAAGGTGAGTTCATAGTCCCACATTTACATGTTTTCTAAATCCTGTAGGGAGATACATGTTATAAACCATGAATACAAGTATTTTCTAACTGTATGCTATCCTGATATATTATTGCCTAAGTACCTCCATTTGCCATAAGGCCCCACTATCATGAACCATTAATTACTTTGCGAAGTAAGTGCGAATGCCCATGATAGATCTATTGGGGATTGAACTTCACCGTCTAGGTTCTGGTACATACATGGCCAACGGAAGCATTTCATTTGAGGAACTCCGGGTGTTTGGCAAAGCACCCGCTTGGGCGAAAAACTTATGAATTAACATTTACTTAATGGCTTCGGTGTCATGAGCTTAGTGCAATAATAGAATATTGTTTACCATGATAAATGTATTCGTTGCAATTATTATTATTACATTGACTTGTATTCAACTATTACATTTCAAACCTGTGAATTTCACTCAACCTTTGTGTTGACCTTTTTAGCATGTTTATCTCAGGTAATTGAGCAACCTATGACACGGAGTGGCATTGGACTTGAGGACGTCCAAACTTGTTATCATTCAAACTCTATGTTTTCATATGTATTTTGGGACCTTCTTTTGTAAAACTCTGAGATATTATTGAATGATAACTAAATTTTCCAAAACGTCTCTTTTGAATCGTTTTCTATGATTATGACTGTTTATTCATGAAGTAATACCCCAATTTAGCTTCTGCTGCTATATGTCAAATAAGGGGGTGTTTCAACAACGATGGCATAGAGGTGTCGTACGTGTGATGGATTTGATGAGATACTACTTGTGTGTTCCTTGTCTTTCAAAAAACAATGATTTATGTTGTTCTAAAATCTTTATTTTGAAAAAGAGTTTTTACATTTGTTGTATATAGTTATGGTTGCGATTCTGTAGGGACCTAAACGTGTTTAACTCTGATTAATATGGTACACATGTTTTGTTAATCGTATTTTTGGGTTGTCTTCTCTATTGTCTGGTGAATGGTGCTATTTAGTAACATCTAATTGCTAATTCCGCTGCGCAATCCAATGTATGTTGGATGAGGGTGTTACATGTAAGCATCTAGTATGGACCAACTTAATGCTAACAAACAGCTGTGTGTATGTATCTATTTAAAATCCCTTTAGAAAATGTGTGTTGAAAATAGTTATAGTTAGGTAAGATATACACCTAGTTCTCTATAACCTTGCTCTAGATACCCAATCTGTAACACCTACAAATTGGGTCGCACAGAATAATTTATCGGGAGAGTTACTTCATAAGTACATTGGCACAAGCTATAAGCAACGGACCTTTAACAATGTCAATTTGAAAAGTATTCTTGTAATTGTTTAGACTCACAAACATGAAGTAAGCCAAGGCATCTATTCACCTGAGAAAAACATGCTTAAAAGGTGTCAACATAAAGTTGGTGTAGTTCATAGGTTTGTTTAAGGTAGAAATGTTTAAACCAAAGTTTTGTGGAAAAACTAGAAAGGGGTTGAATTAGTTTACCGCTTTTTTATTTAAAGGTTTTATAGTATTGTAAAAATTATAGATTCAACTTATGCGATTCAACACTTGCATAATATGAACCTATATACTTAAACAATTAAATAGGTAGTATGAGAAAAATAATGTAGTCATGAGATAAGAGTAAGAACAATCAAATCACAACGCGAGGATTTATAGTGGTTCGGTAACGAAAGCTCCTCTTCGCCTACTCTCACTCCCGATGCACCTAACTTAGTGTTTTCTTTCACTATGTCCAACAAGTCCCCTTTTGGCGGAGAAAACCTTACACAACTTTCTCTTTTCTTGATTTTCTGTCACTAAGATAGATTCGAGTTCTAATCTTACCTAGAACTAAATGCTTCCACAACTTTACTGATTCACTTACAATAACTTTGCTTCACGACTTGTCATGACTACACAACTTCTTCACACCTTTGTTTTCTTACAACCATACCTTCACCAAGCACTACTATAAATCTACTAATAACTTACTAGGAAAGATCACCAAGATCTAACTATACTTGACAACATTACCAAGTTCTAACAACTACACAACTGACAGATTTACAAATGATTACAGTTATGATTATGGATGCAATAAGATTGCAACAACACACAAATGTGTAATACTTCTTCACTTGATGATGTAAGTATTCTTCTTTTGCACTTGAGGAATTAAGTTTGGATCACTTGGAAACAAAGCTTTAAGATTAGGTGATCAAAAGATTTTAATGAGATGTGTGGGTTGTTTTAGAACAGAAAGAATGAGTTCAAAAGGTGAGAAAATAGTGAGAAAAAATCCCCCATATTTATAGGACAAACTGGAGGAGAATCTACCCATGGGCAGTCCCCTTAAATAGGTAGGCGATCCCCTTAATTTTAAGGGGGCCACCCGTGTATTTAAGGGGCCGCCCTAGACTAGGCGCTCCCCAGTTTGTCCTTTTGTGTAGGGAGAATTTTCTGGAACTTTCTAGCCATTTTATGTCCGAAAATTTGAATTTCAAAATGTTTATTTTGAATAAAATATTTCTTTTAATTATAGAAAGTGTTTTGTAATGTTTATAAAAATGTTTAAACATTTTATAAAAGTGTGAGGTTGAATAAAAATTTCCTTTGATCATAAAATGCATTAAGCATTTATTTATTCATACCTTTAAGTGATATAATTTTCGAAATGAAAATTTACTACTAATTACTTGTTTACGTTTAATTTTACATTGAACATTTTTATATTTTGTGATTATCAAAACGTAAAGATGTGAAAAATGTTAATAATGTTTTTAGGCATTATTTTTATCAACAATCTCCCCCTTTTTGATGATTACAAAATTTAAACTCATTAAATATAAATTTATTTTTAAAAACAAGTATTTAGTGAGTTTTATGTCATTTCTCCCCCTTTTATAGAATCAAAAAGGCATCGTCGAGAATTACTAGTAAAATCGACAGAATGTATGCTTCCCCTTGATGTGTGCTTCCCCTCGTTCGAGGGCACCAAGGAATCGAGCTATGGTTTATTGGCTACAAAAATGAGTTAGAACAATACAAATATTTCTAACATGTAGCAAGAAGGAAGGAAAAATATGACAAGTGCAAGCAAATATCAAAGCAAAAGATACTTCATTCATTTAGGACAATGTGTGTGAACTTCACACAAGCATACATAAAGAAAAGCAATTATGCTTTAGAAGCATATTAATACATAAAAAATCCTAAATAGCCATAGAAGGATTTTTAACTTGCTTGCGACACAAAAGGGTTTGACAATTATTTGGAGGCATATTATGAGATTATTTGGTCTAAGAGTTTGGAACAGAGGTGGTTGTGGAAGGGTAATATCTTTGAACTCTAGGTGGTGGATGAAGTCGAGTGAGGAGGAATTCAATCCAATTGATATGCTCACTTAAAGCAAGGAATTATTTTTGGGTGAAGATGCAACAAGGGAAATACCCAACATGGGTTTCAACTTGGTTAATGTTAAGGGTGTGTAGTAGGTTTGGAGAGTAAGGTAATAAGGGAATGTTGTTTTGTTGTTGTAAGAGATGCATGACTAAGAGATTTGATAGGTCTTGTAGTTGATTAATGTCATCAATTAGGCTTTCTCTACTTGGAGATAGAGGTTGTGTGTGTTGAGTTTGGTTGTCACTTTGAGGTGGAGCTTGAGTATGAGTAACATGTGAATTGATAGGTAAGATGTGAAATGGAGGATGTGAGATAACTTGTGGTGATGTGGGAGTGTCCTTAATGTAAGGATTCGGTGATGCAAGATTAGGGTGATTGTTTTCTTGAGATGGTTCATGATGAGGAGTGAGTGGTTTTGGCATTGGTGTAGGTGAACTTACATTGAGCTCATTGGATGTGTTATAAGGGTTTAGTTTCTTCCTCCAAATGGGTTTCACACTCATTTTGGCTACCCTTGATGGTTTGGATGTGGGTTTGTTAGGAGATGTTATTGGTGAGGATGATTATGATGATGATGGTTAAGGATGTATTTATAATGGAGGAAAGGTTTAAATTTAGAAGAATGAACATTTAAAGGATCAAATCCAAGAAATGTTTATGAATTTAGAGAAACAGTAGCTAAGTCTAGGGGGTATTTGGTCAAAAAGGGATGAAAAGTTGTTTTACCCGTGATCTACTAGGTCGGTCCCCTTAATTAGGGGTCGGTCCCCTTAAAGATAAGGGGAACGCCCTTTGTGAATTAAGGGGGCCGCCTACTGCTATTTACTAGGTTTCCCAAAAATTGATTTTTCTCAAAATTTTGTGTGGGGTTTTTTGTTTTGGTGGTTAATTTGCAGCAAGTCCATCCTTTTATGGCAATTAAGATTTCTTAAGATATAGCAATTAAGCATTCAACATTCTACATACATATGATAAGTTGTAGGATAAACTAATTCACATAATTTTGGCATATAATCATATGTGAATTAAAGACCCAAAGAATGATCTTCATTATAATCATTCAATCAATCAATTTAAAGATCAATATAGCTCTAGTTCTTCTCTCAACGAAAGCACCAATTGATACGACCATGTTCGGGGTTGTATCGGGACAGGGCACCACTTTTAGCGTGTGCGAGCTCCTTAAGAATATAAAGAAGAAGAAGAAGAAGAGATAGATTTGCACCGCTATAATGTGTGCGAGCTCTGTAAGAAAATAGAGAGAAGACGACTAGAGAATTTATTCACAAACTTGATTGATTATAATAAAAGAGTACAAGAGTATTTATAAGACAAGAGTAGGGTAAAACCCTAATAGCTAAATGGGCCATGGGCTTAGCCTAGGCGTATCATTCCTCACTCCTTTAAAACCACCTTGTCCGCAAGGTGTTGTCTTGAAAAGCACTCTTGATTGACTTTCCTAAAAAACATTGACTTTTAACACTTTCCTAATACGACACACATATCCTAGACAATAGATAAGTATGATAGTTATCCGAACCCATCACGAACTGCCTTCCGCTACTGCGACCAATAACCTTTTTCCTCTTTCGCCTTCCACTACCTTGGACATAACACTTCACTCTTTTCCTTCTTCCACCATATGCGGCCCAAGGCGTAGCAGCCCCTAAGAGTATATTAAATGCATTTGAAATATCTTAAGAGGGATCAACCATATTAGGGGTAAGGTAGTATGAAGACTGTTACCGATGGTATCCTTTCTACACACTCGCGTTTCCCTAGACGTCTATGCCAATTTAATATCTTATGGCTAGTTTTCTAAAGCCTAACGCGCACATCCATCACAAGAAGCAACATTAAAAGGATCTACAATCCAAGTTTCATGCAATCATAAGTAAATACTAATGGATCTAGCCTAGCATGTTATAAGAAGGTAAAGAACACAAATCAATCAAACAATACATAGACATATTAAAAGATTAAAGGGATAAATGAACTTTACTTGATTAAAACATGGATTAAAGACTGTTACAATAGGGTTTTGAGGCCCTAAAGACGGCCTAAAAAGCTGCCAAACTCGAATATAAAAGTTAGGGTTCGTCTCCCAAAAGTTACACACTAAAACCCTAAAATCGGTTTTGTATATATAGGAAAAGCGGCGCGACGGCGTCGTGTTGAAGCCCTGACGCCGTCGCCACGTCGAAGATTCTAGGTCCACTTTAAGTCGGCTATGTTCTGACACCGTCGCGCCGTCGTCAAATCTCTTGACGGCGTACCTGAAATCCTGACTCGTCGCTTGAAAGCCATGTGACGCGTCTCACGTCTGTATGCTCAATTTTCAAGATAAATGGTGTAGAGTCTTAGTTTGTCTGTTCTTTTCCCATATGGCACCACAATACGTGTATTTGTTCCTATGGCATCCAAGTGCTAATAACTGAAAACAAACGGATTAAGCACATAATCTGGCATATTTGATGATTTAGGGGTAAAATGATAACCCGAAATTGTGCTATAAAATGACACCTCATCAAAGCTTAAACACATAAGGCTCTTACAAAATAAATTTAAAAAACATGAATATGTTTCATCAATGTAACAGAAAACCTGTCTAGTTATTTGCATTGTTGTACTCACGCAAAAACTTAACCATTTTGTTTTTTTGTTTGAGGTAATTGCAAAAATGTCTTTGTGGTTTGGACCAAATCGCAGTTTGGTCTGCGTAGGTATCGAAATTGCAAAACCGTTCGTGTGGGAAATCTTGGGTTTCACTTTTAGTCCTTTGTCAAACTGAAATGACCAAAATACCCTTATATTCATTTTAGAAACACATGAGTATTTTAGTCATTTCAGTTCGAAAAATGACTAAAAGTGGAACCAAAGGTTTCCCACACGGATGATTTTTGCAATTTTGCATTAACTGGGGACCAAAACGTTTGCTATTTGGCCAAACCCAAGGATGATTTTGCAATTCTCTCTTTTTGTGTTTTAGTTGATATGTTTTCAATTGACAGAACGAGGCATTAAGTTTGTGTATTCAGTTATATCACGTACTGAATATACGGGGCCAATTACATCGTTTTAAGTTCATAGAAAATCATAAAATGAGTTATGCAGCTAATTTTTAATTTATTTATATTTATTTGTGTCTTTTTATTTATTTATTTATGTAACTTACTTTTTACTTTATTTATATTTATTAGTAGTTATTTAGTAGTTATTTATTTATTTTGATGTTTTGTTTGGGCTTTTGTCATGTAAAAAGGTTATCAAAACTACAAAAGTCTTTAACTTTTATGTTTATGTTTTGCTTATTTGAGTTCTCCCTAAAAACGGTTATTTATACCAACTATTTATATGTATATGTTTCAAAACAAATACCAACTTTCCTATTCAAAACAAACATTAATATGGTTACAAACTAACTTAAATTATACACTTTTCATTAGAATGTGCCAGGAATATTATATTTGACTCAAAAGTTACTCTTTAGATAAATCATTAATGTTTATTTAATTCAAACTAATTATGAAGACCTTCATGCTAATTATGAGGACCCTTTTTCTTTTTACACAATACAATCTTTCTACGTATATACAGAGCTTTATGAGTTTCATTTTCATTTCGTATAAGCGATGATTGGATTAATAGTTGTTACCAGGAGTGGATTGAAAGAGCAACTTCATATTTCCAGTCCCTACTTCTACACCATGTTGTCCAATCCAGTACAAAAAGTTATACAACATAAGTGATTAATCTTTTGTTAAATATCAACCTACATTATTATTCTCCATAAGAACATCGATCAATAATCCACATGATGTTTGTAATTACATTGATTATTAACAACCATCTATTGATCATTTGTCAACTACCAAAAGCATGCATGTCAAAATGCTAACAATGAAATTAAACAAAAAATTGTTAGATTATCAACTTGTGAAGGATGAATCGCTACCTTTTTAAACTGACAGTTAAATCGTATGGTAGAAGACGACTATAATAGAGTATGATGGTCACGGTGGCAGTCGGGTGAATCGCCATTGCTTTTGTTTTCCTTGGTAATGATCCAAATAATAATGGTCTTGGACACTGCATGCATTCATTTAAACCACAATTATTCATTAAGTAGTAGTAACATTTGTGTATCACCAACTAAGAAAAAGTTCATATGTTAGATTGTTCGAAACTTGTTAAAGGTGCATGCATGAATCTTGTCTGCATTTGTAAATATATAAAATAAAATAAAATAATGATGATTTAGAAGACTACTGATCTCGGCAAGTATGCAAGGAAAGACACTTAGAGTTGCAATCAATGGGCAAGTTAATAAAGCGACCTCTAAAAAAAGGATCATGATTCAATGTATATAGCAATCCGTATAAACTGAATGCTCAACAGTATCTTTCGCGAATGTTGCTAAAAAAGGTGGGCATGTCATCAACGTGATTGAAAAATGAAATACATTTTTGCTGTTTGTAGTAACATTGATAGTTTAGATCTATTTATACTTTTCATAAGTACTTATGTATACATTTAGAAGACATATGAATAGTCATTTTCTTACTAACAATAATCGAGTATAATACAAAAGCAAATGAATAGACAACAACGTTTTGTAACAATTATTTGTGATTAATTTTTTACTTAATAAGAAATCAACCATCATTAAGACTCGTCATTAAATTTTGGGACTTAATTGAGGGGTTATGTAACCCATGGTGGTTGGAATCCCTAGAGTCGAATAGCTAGAGCCCACTAATAATAAGCACCCCCACACTAATTATGGAGACCTCCTCAATAAATTAGAGTACTGAAACTTTAGATATAATAGATAGATGAGTTTTCACGCAACATTTATCAAAGATACAAATAGCTCATTTTAGTAACAATTCAAACTCAAATATCTTAAATAGATAATGTTTTTGGCTTGAGACTAGTGTCTCATATTAGTGGCAAAATTTGTGTCGGGTCACGGTTTTAGGTACGTTTGAATCAAAATGAGTTCGGGCATATGTGGGTCATTTAGGTAACGGGTTAAATGGGTATTCAGTCGGGTTGACACGTCAGGTTTTTGCAAAAACAAAGTAGTGAAAAATGAAAATAGGTGTTCAAAATTTTTGTGACCCGTTAAAACCGGTATAAGCCCTCGTTGCCCCATGGTCAATTGTTAAACAATTGAAGCTGAGTATCAAATACCCATTTAGAGAAACTTCCTAATACAATTCTTGCTAGAAAAACCTTCATCAAGTGCTTTTAGACTAGTAATAATAGTGTTAAATTTAGCAAAGGCATTATCTATTGATTTATTTTGTTAGCAAAGGCATAATAGTGTTAAATTTAACAAGAAGATCTATTTTGTTAGCTTTGACTTGATTATTACCTTGATGAGTGATTAATAAAGTATCCCAAATTTCTTTTGCGGTTTGACACATAAAAATTATTTCGTATTCTTTACGTGGCAAAGCATTATAAATTACCATTTTAGCTTTATTATTTTTTGCAAGTTATTTTTAAGATCATCGTTTTGTTTATGAAAAGGTACAACTTCATCCTTTTTAGTTTCGGGATTATTTTGAATAGGAGGAAAATCACCATCGGTAATAACATGCCAAAGGTCTAGATCTTTTGATTTCACATAAGTTTCGAATCTATTTTTCCAATAAATAAATCCATCACTTTTAAATAGTGGTGGTCTTTGCATAGATTGCCCTTCTAAATATTTTTCCGAATCCATAGATCGATTCAAGTTTTAAAATACAATTTATTTTAAAAATCTTGTTTGACGTGGCTCTTGATGCCAATTGTGGAAAACTAGAAGGGGGGTTGAATAGTTTACCGCTTTTTAATTTAAGGTTTTAAAGTGTTTGTAAAAATTCTAGATTCGACTTTATGTGAATTCAACACTTGTACAATATAAACAATATACTTATCTAAACAATTGATAAGATAGTATGAGAAAATAATGCAAGACAAGAGATAAGAGTAAGAAGAATCAAACCACAACGCGAGGATTTATAGCGGTTCGGTAACGAAGCACCTCTTCGCCCTACTCCACTCCCCGAGCACCTAACTCGAGAGTTTTCTTCACTATGTCAACAAGCTCCCTTATGGCGGAGAAAACCGTACACAACGTTGCTTACACCGATTTATGACACAAAGCTAAATGTCGAGTTCTAATCTTAGCTAGAACCAATCTACTTACCATAACTTTACAACTCCAACTCACACTTTGCTTCACGACTTAATCACGGACTACACACTCTTCCACCTTAGTTTTTTCACACCACTTACTTCCCATAGCCAATACTATATCACAACTAACTAAAACACTACTAGGAAAGATCACCAAGATCTAACTATACTTACAACAATCACCAAGATCTAACAACTACACAACTTTACAAGATTTACAAAATGATTTACAAGTTATGATATGGATGCAATAAGATTGCAACAACACACAAAGGTGTAATACTTCTTCACTTGATGATGGAAGTATTCTTCTCTTGCACTTGAGGAATTGAGCTTGAATCACTTGGAAACAAAGCTTTATGATTAGATGATCAAACGATTTTAATGAGATGTGTGGGCTATTTTAGAACAGAAACAATGAGTGCAAAAGGTAAGAAAATAGTGGGGGAGGGGGAAATCTAGTATTTATATGACAAACTAGAGGAGCGTCTACCTATGGGCGGTCCCCTTAAATAGGTGGGCGGTCCCCTTAATTTTAAGGGGGGCGCCCGTGTATTTAAGGGAGCCGCCCTAGACTGGGCGCTCCCCAGTTTGTCCTTTTGTGTAGGGAGAATTTTCTGGAACTTCTAGCCATTTTAAGTCTGAAAATTTGAATTTCTAAATGTTTATTTTGAATAAAACATTTCTTTTAATTGTAGAAAATGTTTTGTAATGTTTATAAAAATGTTTACAACATTTTATAAAAGTGTGAGGTTGAATAAAAATTTCTTTTGATCATAAAATGCATTAAGCATTTATTTATTCATACATTTAAGTGATATAATTTTTGAAATGAAAATTTACTACTAATTACTTGTTTATGTTTAATTTTACATTGAACATTTTTATATTTTGTGATTATCAAAATGTAAAGATTTGAAAAATATTAATAATGATTTTAGGCATTATTTTTATCAACAGTTTTGTAAAGTATGTATGACCGTTTCAATCCTTAAATGTTCACCAAAATGTATGTATGAATGTTGGAAATCAAAGATGTGTATGATTATTGTATCCCATACAATAGTCATAAAAAGTTAAGTATAGTTGGACCACCATTGTTCAAAGTATGTATTGCCACTTTATTCAAGGGAACGTAAATATTCACATGTGTATAAAATAATAATTACGATTACTCTAAGTTCATAAAACTGCAGCTCGGACTTGGGTGTATGCCACTTTATTCAAGGCACGATAAAAGTTCACGCTCAGGTATGTATAGTTCCGTACTCTGACATGGTATAACGTTCATTTGTACAGTGATAGCTAATCACCCGAACAAGGATTGTCACACCCCAATAGATCTATTTCATAACACTCACGCCTACCAACTCGTAGTTAACAGTTCAATCCGCTTAAGCTAATCCATAATCATTTAGGTAAAAGTAAAGTAATGTCCTTGTTTTAAAAAATAAAGTGA
The DNA here is from genome assembly GCA_026074375.1 of Tanacetum coccineum. Classification (NCBI taxonomy): domain Eukaryota; kingdom Viridiplantae; phylum Streptophyta; class Magnoliopsida; order Asterales; family Asteraceae; genus Tanacetum; species Tanacetum coccineum. The sequence goes on along the minus strand of BQNB010013434.1, from coordinate 18,202 downwards.
AACAAGCAATGTATTTCGTCCCAAAATAAGTAATTGAGTTTGTGTACCAGTTTGTAAAATGAATTATAAATGCACATGTAATGAATTCAAACCAATCATGTAAATAAAATTGGTAACAAGCATGTTCTCACCTCAAAAGTTGAAAAGTATATGTAAAACAAGTAAAATGTGGGGCTATAAACTCACCTCGAGTGAATGGACGGTTAATAGATATCAAATGAGTGTATACGTCTAGCGTATGACCGAAGGCAACCTAATTAATTATAGGCCGTATGAGTACTAAGTACTTTGAATAACTAATACCGTATATAATTCTATATAGCTACATCACCATCTAATTGTATTTGTGGAATAATATTTAAATCGCATTTGATAAATAATAACCATGTATTTGTACTCGTATAATCGTATAAATAGTTCAATCGCCTTTGTAAAATAATATTTATAAAGTTTAAAACATGTATAAATATTATTTAAGTGATTCTAAAATGTTTCACAATTTTTTTTATTAAAAACGAACCAACACTATTCATGTCAGGAAATAGTGCACAAGTATAAAATAGTGCGTATCTTTCTTGTTTTAAGTCCGTTTTGTACTTTCTTTATGTCAACGGTTTCGTATTAAGAAGATTTATTAAAATACTAAATTTATAACTTTTTAGTCCTCTGATGAACAATACTTTTACTGTTCATGTATATTTTATAAAATTAATCGTCGTAACCTCGTAAAAGTCGTAACTTATCCATTTTAATTCTGTTTTTAGTGATTCTTTCAAGCACGTCTTCGTAATTAAAAGTTCTATCTAAATAAAGTAATTTCCAAAAAGTTTCTGATGTGAACAGTAGTTTATTTTAATAAAAATTTTTATTATCGTAAACTTGTAAATGGCATATCTTCTTCGTTATAGCTCGGTTTTTAGAGTTCTTTATATGCCTACGATCCTCATAACATGTAGTATATTTATAAAGTATAAAATAAATGAAGTAAAAATCAAATTAAAATAGTAGGTTTTGTGCCTTTTCTTGATTTATTTTATAAACTTAATAAATAAACTTTTTAACAATTAATTTATATCTATACTTTTTATAAATTAATCAACACTTGTATAATGTATGTTCTTTCATTCCAACATGTTTTTAACATCATAATATCGTATGAAAAAGTATTTCAAACCATGTTCAAGAGTAAAAATCCATTTTATACACTTATAACATTTCCTAGATGGTGATTTACTACATAGACATTATATACACATAAAATCACAAATGTAAAGAGTGTAAGGTTTTTAGATGACCTTAAGATGAAGTATGATGAAGAGTAACAAGTACTAAACCCTAGCTTAGAATCAAAACCTAAGCTTCCAAAACTAGAAAACCCTAATTTCCCAAGAAAACTTAATCTTGAACTTTCTTAATTAAACCCTTGTAAATGCTAAACTAAGCCTTCAATACACCTTAGAATATCATAGATATGATGCTAGAACACTTGAGTACTTGTTAGGAAAAATTGTATGGAATGTTTGTTGTGGTTGGTTTGAGCCGTGGGTTAAGGAGGAGCAAAAGAGAGAGTTTGTGTTGGTTTTGCTTAAGGAAATGCATGTGTGTGTTCTACTACAAGTCTAAGCCTTTATATATACACAAGGCTTAGTCAAGGATACTATTAGGAAGTCCAAGGTCAAGCTACAAGATGAGTAAAACAAAGGGAGGGAAATAAGGAGATCATTGGTCAAGAACACTAGTCGTGGCTAGGTATAATGAGTCTAGGTTTGTACAAGAGGACTTGGTAGAGTTTTTATATGCTCTTGGTCCCCTAGGGAGCACATAAGCCATGAAAATTATAGGAGGGAAAGGACTAGGAAAGTCTTTGATCATTTATGGTATATTTCTAGTGAAACTTAGAGTTTTAGGAAGTATGGACTAAATATAAAGTGTATACTTGTAACATTTGTGTTCTTGTTTGTTCCTACATGGGTGAAGTTTTATAAAACTTTGGGTATTAGGTATAATAATGGGTATTTGCTCAAGCGTAGATAAGTTTTGGTGGTTCCGTGAATGCCTAAACGTATTTTATCGCGAAACATAAACACTTTATGTAACCAATAAAATAAAATGTGCCAAGTTAATAATTATCCTCCAAATAATTATTTAACACTTGCTTGACATAAAATTTTAATTGCTTGATGTCCGTTTACGTTGAATGTTGATTTTTAGTTTACGCGATTTAGCTAAACGTTGGAAATTTAAAGTGAACGTGTAAAAGTTTAAAATAAATAATTGGATGTTTATTGATGTAAAAAAGGTGTGAAAATGTGAGTTGTTACAAGAAAACCCTTTTATAAATTAAAGTCATAAGTTTGAGATTGTAACTATCACCATTGCTTATGAGTTATATAAAATTATTCGAGTAGTCATCTTTCTCATTATTGATTTCAGTTCAGTTTATTTTAAACCTGTTAAAGTTTATTTTTCATCTGATTACTCGAAAACTACGCAAATCCCTATGGATGACCTGGTCTTACCTGAAGTGTTATGCTACAAACGTGGGTTATACTTTTATCCGTGTTTTTCCATCTCATAACTGGTAATTTCAGTCTTATAAATTTAAAGCTTTTGAAACACATCACTAAACTTGAATGAATCTTTTATGAGCGCACTATTACCCTTTAATTTAATTGGTGAAGTTATGCCTAATGATTCCATTTTAATCTATTATACAAAAATCCACCAAAAATATGAGTGTACCGGTAGTATTGTAGACTTTAGAAATTTGGCCTTTACATCATTTCGAGACCTAATTGATTAGTAGGAATAGACATTTTGAGAAGGAAACATCTTAGGAATTCACTCAAACAAGCCTATGTGTGTGTGTGTTTATCGACTTGTTACACTGACTTGTCGACCTCCCGTGTAAAACCCTTTATTGCACTCATTTTTAGTGCAAGATACCCCTAGATAACCTTGTCTAGCCAATCCTTGTTTGAACCCTTTATGCATCGTTACACCCTTTTGCCTTAGCCAACCCTGTAGTCTATATTTTCTTTATGTTGAAGTACCTGGATACTTAAATCCATTGTTTTGGGGGAATTAGCTTAGAAATTTTACGCATTCGTTGAAGACTTATCACTCTTGATCTATGAAGATCCCCTTTCGATATTGTTTATCTCAAGTGGGGGGATATGTACTTTATATTTCAGTTATCTTAAAAAAATATAGTTAGTTTAAATTTCTGTATTTCATGTTGGTTATTTATTATAAAACCAACTAGTTGGAGATGGTGCAAGTATTAGCCATCTACCTATATTTGAAGGTTGGGCTAGTATGAGCTTCATCAGTACTTCATTCAGTACTAGCCCATTATTTGGATCAGATTTCCGCACTTGGACACTTGGATTGCTGGATGGACGGTAGCCGATTATGAAAACCTTATATTATTTAGACTACTTGTTTTGTGTTTTTTATTTAACAACAATTAAATGTACTTCCCATGTCTTTATCCTACCCTATATTATTCTTTAATATAATGTTTGGTTTTGCTCGAATGAGGGAGTGAGCAATCAGATATATATCATCTGTCGTTATGGATGTGTATGTGTGGTTTCATCTCCCTTGTTGGTGTAACAGTTTTGGTAAATATTGCATTTAGAGAATGATTCACCCTGTTAAACCTGTGTGTCACCCTTGTTGCCTTTAAGAGTTATTTAGACCCTAATTCTAGCTGGTGGAGATTTGTGTACTTTTCAAGCCTATGACATAATACATGCTAAGACAATGCAGTTGAGTGATCACCCCGAAATATGAAACACTTAGACTAGAATGAGAGTTGAGTGATTTTAATACCCTTTTTTAATGAGGTGTTCAGATTTGATGTATTCTAGCATAAGTAAATTATGAATTCATTTCTCTAAGTTAAATTAGGGAAATCTTTTTATAAATTATTCTAACAGTTTTACTTGAGGGCAAGTAGAAGTCAAGTGGGGGGATATTTGATAACATCAAACAGTTACTACTTTTTTGTATCAATTTTCCTATAAAAATGCTTGTAATTATGTTATAAATGTCTGAAAACAATACTTAATCACTTACATTTAGTTTACAAGAGGAATACGAGCATTTGAGCAAGAGACACAGGATTTAGACATGGAAATCAAGCAAATGAAGGAACTCAAGGCTAATTACGGTGTAACATCCCCGCAAGAGTTACGCCGTAACCAAGTTAATGAAAGAATAAGTCAGCATTTGAGTAATGGTGTAAAAGCTTTGTCATGCTTACGCCGTAACCATCACAGTCAAGAAGGATGACTTATCCTACTCATCATTACGGCATAACATCAACGCAAGGGTTACGCCATAACACGATTTAAGCTTGAAGCATTGGAAGATACATCATCGTGGTTACGACATAACATATACATAAATGTTACGCCGTAACGGATTCTGTTAGTAACCCGATAATCACTTCACTTCACCATAGTAATCACAAGAAATTAGATAAGAGAATAAGAAATTAAAGGAAGAAATAAGATGAGATGTAGAGAGAGAAAGTAGAGAGAAGGAGGAGAGAAAAGAAAGATTTGATTGCTTGAAAGAAAGAAAATAAACAACCAACCCTTCTCCATGTGTAGAGAAGGGGTATTTATAGTTAGACATCACATGTTAGACGCCTAACTTTTCTAACACGGACCAGGCTTGGTTTTTGCTTGGGATTAAACCCGCAACATATCCAATATTAGATTACTAAACGAGCCCGGTTTCCTTTCTAGCCTATTACAACATATATTTATATAAAGAATGAAGCTTCCTCGTTGAGTGACCGAGCTTCCTTGTTTGACTCAATATTTTAAGGCTAACAATCTCCCCCGAAGTGAGGTATTGAACCTTGAAATGAGCTTCCTTGTTTGACTTGATAATTTGAGGCTAACAATCTCCCTTGAAGTTTAGTTTCTGATAGATTACGAGATTCCATGTTCACAGTCATAACATGGTCTTGGATTTCTTGAGATTGCTTTAACATTGAGTTCTTGAGTCTTGTTCTTGGTCTTTATCTTTGTTGTAGGCTTGTTCCTTCATGTTTTATGATCTTTGATCTTAAGCCTTTTCTTTTTGAATTTGACTTTATTTCGAGATCTTTAAATGTTTTCCTTGTTTGTCTTGTTGTCTTTGCCATCTTACAATATTATGTCTTGACCAACATGCTCATACTTTGCATCATCTTGAAAGCTTGCTAACAATCTCCCTTGACAATCTTTGTCTTAATAATCTTGATATCTTTAAGGAAGATCTTGTGTATCAGAGTTTGCGAAAGTCATTGTCTTTAATTCTTAAGCTTTCTTGATTCTTGAATGTTGATGCTTATAGTATGTCTTTAAAGTTTGAATATGAGCATGTGGTGATGAATTTAACTCTGCTGGAATGAGGCTGCAACATCGTCATTTGTACTTACATTTTAATGTTAGACATAAACAACAGATATAGACGAATATGGCTTTGTCATTCGTCAGAATTCGGTTGCATTAACCTCTGGTTCTACGAGGACCGTTTTACAGTATAAATACTGTACATGTGATCAGGTAGGTTCAATTTAGAAGAACCTCCTTGACAGGGTTTCCAGCTCAAAGTGTTAGATCCTCTAACGCATATGCATTAGATTCACCATACTTGCTTGTTCTTAATACCGGAACGTCTCAAAGCAAACAACACGGTAAGAGTGAATCAAATAGTTACTATCTGTCTGATTGAGTCATCAATTCATTTACTGTACCATTATTGATATCTATTTGACACAATCTTGATTCATGTAGAATCTCGCAAGTCACCTACCATAGAGCTGTTTGATATTTACTCTGGAAGGATTCTTATTCATCACTATGAATACTAAAGAGTATCACTCTGAATGTTCTTGCATAATCACAAGGATAATGCGTAGGACTATTGTTAACAGCTTGTGAACTTAATGGTATTCAACAAGTGTTTGTCATGAAATGTGTCCTAATGAGATTTATTTGTTGATCTATTGGCTATAGACTCAATTTGCGCGTTTTGGTTTTAGTAATCGGAGGCTGGAGCAGACTGCCACCTATTCAATATCAACTAACTCAGAGTGAGAAAGTCAATAGAAGTTGTGTGTATCTCCGTGACAAATGAGACAAGAATCTGTTAAGAGAAACTTAAATGGCTGGGAAGGGTTGTGTAGTGCATCACTAGGTCCATGATGTCTTATCTTCAATGTGTGGAGGGCTACTTTGTTTTCACCCTTTATCCATACATTTCTTTTTCATTATTCAACCCCTTTAATGCTTACCAAGACGTCATTACTAACACCTTGTTGTGATTGTTCCAATGTTAGCTCAATCTTAGTTGGCATTATTCTCGTTTCTCATTCTTCTCCAATCATACCTAAGGACTGGTATTTCTAACTATGGGATAACCTTGGGTAGATCCCTTTGGTTCTGGTTGGATCATAGGACTAGTACCTAACCTAACCACCTTATGACTTCAGAATTGTCGTGAATTAAGATGTTGTTGGGTATAAGATCGTAACCATAAAACATTTTCCAAATAGTATAAAGCACTGTGAGTCGTTTAGATCACTTATTATTTTCAAGATCACATTTTAATTATATTTATCCCCTTATTTTAAATACTAATTACTTTAGTCTTTGAAATATCAGGTGATTAAAATTTGTCTTGAAAATTTTGTAGAGAAAACTGTTTTAGCATGAATTATATGGAACATTAACTTGCTCCCCCTCAATTTTACATATGTTTTACACCAAAAAAATGATACAAAGTTGTAAAATGAATATAAAATTGAGTGTGAGGCAGTGTTGAGCACACAATTTTGAATGATTATGAAATGTCATGGAAGAATTCTTGAAAAATTGTGCTCAGACACTAGATCATCTTATAACATACAATCTATTGAGTAGTCATTATTATTACTGAGTTATTATTAAGACTTTTTATAATGTTTTGAATACATAAGAATTGTCATGAGATGATGTATCCAAAATCATTAAAACTTTATTTTTTGAAAAACTCCCCCTCAAAAATAGAACTAATTGTAATATTTTCGTCTTTTAAAACACTGTGAGGGAAGGAGTGTGGAACACATAATTTTGAAAGATTTTGAATTGTCATTGAGAAATTATTGAAAAATTGTGTTCAACTCTTTGAAAAACATATGTTAGAAGACTTCTCTTCTAAATCTAAGGGTAAGCGCACTTATGCGCACTATCCTTTTTCTTGAGCTCTAAACTTTAAATGTCTTGTAAGAACTGCTCAAGACCGAGAAAAGTTGATTTTCTCGTTGTTAGGATAAGTTATCTTTATAGATACACTTTCCTTTATTTGAAGTCCGGGTTATGCACTGATATTTGCACATAAGCCATAAAGAAAATTTAGAAATGACATGTTTTGAAATGTTTGAAATCTTGCTCGAACTTCATTTACACACCCGTGTCAATGTTAATCGACATTTCTAGGTACGTAAATGTTATCGATTGCAAGAGACATGTTGAGAAGATTCTTTTTGGTATTTTTGAAATTTTTTGATTTTGTATTTTGTTTTTGAGATTTTTTAATTTTGTATTTTTCTTTTTGAAATTTTATATATTTGTATTTTCTTTTGCAAAAATATTTTCCAACATAATTAAAAATGGAATGTTTATACAAAGAAGATGTTGATAGAATATTTACATTAGATGAACCCTTTGAAGAGATGGGTTCGGAATCCATAGAAGTACATGCACTCAAAGAAGAAGAGTTTACATAAATAACAGTTTCAGAATTATGTGTTTCCTTTCCTAATGGTGAAGCACTATCATTCGTATTGTAGCGGGTTTCAACTGGCTTTCTAATAGGAATCCACTTAAGACCAACCTGAGTAAAGATTCTACTCATTGGCTTCCATGTAAGACCAGATCTAGGAGGCGTTGTTTTTAGATACACAGCGGAAGACTTTTTTGGAGAAAACTTTTGTCCTATGGGGATCTGTCTGTCTTGTTTCTTAGAATCACATTTGTTTTCTACGGTCATATATTTCTTTGTTGTCTTATGGGATTGTGCATCCTTTTTCTGTGAAGAGGCACGAGAATGTACCTTTGAGAGGTATTTTAAGATACAATCATCATGATTTGCACTGTAAATGCACTTTTTGCATGTAGGACATGCCAAATATTTTGACTTCAAGAAAGGCTTTTGATTCCTAGGTGGTTCTGCTATGTTAATAGTTCTATTTGATACACGACTACTCATGGACGGTGGCTAATTCCTGGGTTTTTGATTAAAGTTCCTAGGTTTCGGTTTGTTACCATTAGCAGTGTTTGGTAATCTAGCAGATTGTTGCATACTAGGTTTAGTATTCAAGGCTTTATCTTTCTGAAGTTGTCCCTTTTTCTTTGCTTTCTCTAGGTAGAAGTTATCAACCATGTCATTTGAGCCTACATATTCCCTTGATGACTGAAATGAAACATGCTTTGGGATTTCCTAGAAGGGCCAGGTGCATTCACATCATAAGGCTTAGCAAAAGATGATTTCCTAACTTAAGGCCAAGAATGTGGAGTGATTGGTTTCGTCAAATCATGCGACACACCAACTTGGGAGGCAAACCGATGTCTTGGAAATTGGGATCGTTAAGATTTATACATAGTTAGTTGTCTTACCACTGGTTGATTTCTGATTGGTTGCAAAGGCGGTTTCCCCAAAATTGATTGTTTTTCAAAATTAGTATCCACACCCTTTCGTTTGATCTTCTCAATGAGTTTCTTTAACTCACTTATGGAAATGTTCTTGTCTTTCAATTGAGCTTTCAAATCTTGTATTTCTAAGTATTGTTCACTTTCTTTTAGAAATACAATTGACTCTTTTTCGTTGCAAACTGTGTTATTTTTCATTTGTTCTTGACATTGTTGTAAAGCAAGTTCAAGAGAAATCGAGTGATTTATCAAGTTTAGCAAAACTTCTTAAAAGCTCATTATAAACCTCTTTACTAACAGTTTTAGTTTGTTTAGAAAGCTTTTCTGCAAGACATTCACATTCTTTGATTTTATGTTGATACAGGCATTGCAATTCAGTATGAGCATCTAAATCAGATAAAGAATGCAAATAAGAACACATAACATCATTAGACACACACTCTTAAAGAAGTAGAGCATACATGTTTAGAAAATCTACTTTATCAGATTCAAGTTCATCAATTTCTTTTTCAAGGGATTCAACGTACTTTAAATCATCATGCATTTATTGTTTAAGTTCACTTACAAATCTGAAACTATCATTTTGTGTTTTAAGAGCAAGAGGCAACAAACATGTTGTGATTAAAACTTCCATATCATGAGCAGTTGGTGCACGAAAATGATCATGAGAATGTTTTTCCCAAGCTTGATCAACAAGTTCTCTAAAATAATTTATGTTATTCGTCATTACATTATAAGCTTGTCTACTTTTACTGATCGATTTTGAAGTAGATAAAAAACTGATGTTTTTGAAAAATTTTGGTTAAGATTTTCTCCACATTTTCTTTCTTACTTCATTTGCATATGCCAACTGATCATTGATATCGTTCAAATAGTATACGTATTAATACTAAAGTATAAGAAATTCCAAAGTTACCCTTGAGGACAAAGGTAATAAGGAAAATTCACACAAAACTATCGTACGTTTTACCGGTAAGTGTTCACCGGGTCGTTTATACCCCAAGAATCATGAAATTGAAACTCTATTTTTTTTATTTGGACAATGATTTGAATTGGTTTCAGACTTTTTGAGTTGGTTTTCTATTTCTACAATTAAAAGCACGTAAAACATTCAAAGGACAACAATTAAGCACAAAAATGATAACGGGAATTAAAGAAACGTGACAATTAAAACCTAAATTATCTAAAATTAAACCTAAAATGATTTTTTTACTTTTCCTAATCCTAATTATAAGAAAAAGCTAAGGAAATTCTAAACTAAGAGTGCTTAAAGTTAAAAAAAACAAAGAAAACGAGAACGGGGATCAAATACCGTTATTTAAAAAGTGCAATAAGCCTAAAATATGGTAAAAGAAAATTTTATAAAAAAAGAATTTTATTTTTTTGATTATTTTTCTATTTTTTATGAATTTTTAAAGTTTTTAATAAAGAAAAAATGATTAAAAATACAAAATTAATCCTAAAAATTCTAGGAAAATTACTAAAAAGGTAAAATAATGAGACTGATTTTCTAAAAATACTAACTAAAAATAAGCTGCAAAAATAAGCCCCAATAAGCTAGTTTTAAGTTACAGCTTTTATTTATAAAAAGGAAAAGAAAACGTGTATAAAAGATTTGTAGGGCTATCGTAACAGATAGCCGTACCGGTGCTAGTGGTTTGAGTGTGTATGTTGTGGGACGAGTATGTGTTAAAGGTTAGGTCATGGGTTCGAATCCCATGGCCTAGCTTTTTGCATTTTTTTTATTTTTCAAATATTTTTACACACACTGATAGAACAGATGAAAATAAGCAAAACTTATAAAAGAAACTTTTTATGAAAATTACCAAATAAGCTAGAAATCAGCTTTTTAAAACAGACAGATAACACTTAACTTTTTTTTGGCTTTTTTCACTTAAACAAACTAGCTAGAAAACTTTAATAAGCTGAAAATAATACTAACTAAGCTACAAACAGCTAATCCCTAACCTAATAAGCGAATTTGAGCGAGAAAATAAGCAAAAGAAACAAGCCATGAGCTGAAAAACAGAATAAGCACTTTTGCATAAATGGACTGCCAAACAGACCTAAAGGCAACTTTGAGCTTATTTTTAAACAAGCAAACAAATCCTTATGTAAATCTAGCTTATACCACCTTATAGCTTGACCTCAAATCTTCTTAAAACACCTTTTGAAAACTAGTTTGAAAATCAATTAATCAAAGAAAAAGCTAAATGAAAAAGCTTATTGACTCAGTGTGTGCTAAGTGTTATTTTTGGTTTTGAAAAGACAAAATGCTAAGTTTGTGCTTAAAAACAAATGACTAAATAAGCAATTTAATGCAAACAAAGCTTAAACATATCTAATATATCCTACAAACTACTTGTGCTCAAATTTTTAAATCCTAAATCTAATTTTTACACTCTGATAATTAAGCTTGAACTAGGCTACTTGGCTATTTTCCTCTACTGATACAATTGACACTTGATGTCTAAAACTTAAAACCAAAAGTGCAGGCCTAAGGTCTTGTATTCTACACTTTTAAAACAACAAACTAAATGCAAAATGAGTGACAAATTCAACTAGAACAAGCTTGAGCTTAAAATCCTTATACAACTGAACTTATTCTAACAGATTCTAAACACTACTTATAAAGTTTGATTAAAACTAACAACAACTTTAAATCCTATCATCATAAACTTCAAATTAATGTTTAAAGTCAATCTAAAGGGTCAAATAGCCTTGACAGCCCTAACTTAAGTTAGTGCTGCCTTGTGTCAAACACCCCTTTAAATAGCTTAAACCCATTTTTAGCTTATGAAATTGAAATTTAAAGCTCAAATTCTTAATACCAGATAGTTATAAGCTACTATTAGACCTAATGAGCAGATTTAAGCAAGCAAATAAGCCAGAACAATAAACTACTAATCTATGCTACTTTTTATGGTTTTTTTACTGTTTTATAAAGAACACTTTCAAAATGAAACTTAATCTAACAAAAGATAATATCAAGCATTTAAACAATTATAATAAGCAGGATTAAACAATAAGCAGACAATAAGCAAGTTAAACTAATATGCAGATTATAACTAGAATGCAAGCAGAAAAATAGAAAAATATAAATAAAAGTGTACCTCTACCTTAGCTAAACAGAGGTGAATGCTCACAATAGAGCTTATAAAAGTAGCTTAAGCTTTTGGCTTAAGCTTAATCCAAAATCCTAGTCTAATCCTAATACTTAACCATCAACTACTATTACCAGCTTGAATACTATAAGCAGCCATCCAATTCCATTAGTATTCAAGCTTATATGAGAGTTTTTATGTAGCTTATGAGTAATTTGACCTTATGAAACAGTAAATAAGAGCTTATTCAAATCATTAGTGCAAATATGTTAGAAAAAAAACAGAATTGACAAATGAATTTAAATGAAAACAACTTTTATTGATAAGATGAAATGAGTACAAACTTTTTGAAAAGGAAATTACATTTAACTAAAGACAATAAGCTAAAATTACATGAAAAATAAGCTAAAATTAAACTACAAGCTACTATTAAAACTACTCTTAGATATCTCTGAGAGTGAGTGAGCTCCTATATTTATAGAGCAAGAGTGAAGGTTCTAGGATCTTTTACACGCTCCTTGGTAGCTTTGTTCCTGGCCCTTTATTTCTAACTGAATCTTGATCTTGAATTATAGCCGTAGGATGAAAAGATAACACACGGATTGCCATGCTGGCAATCCAATCATTGGGAGGTGGATGTGCTTCTTTTGCATTGAGTTTAGTGAAAATTTCCCTTTTAGGTGTGTTTGTTTGAAGTCCATGTGTAATTCCTTTGTCAGATGTAGCCAATCATGAGCTGTGATGATGTTTCTTTGCCAAGCTAGAGCATAGTAATCGAATCTTAAAGCCACATAAGGTAATTAAATGGAAGTGGTATTTTTACCCATTAATTTTGACTTAGGGTTATTTGAGAAGACGATGAACAGTAACAAAAAATTTTCCTGTCCAATTATTTACCTTTTCTTATTCGTTGACTTGTTTGACTGAGTAAAAACGTGTTTAACTTTGGGCTTGTATTATAAGAAAAGGGAATTGGGCTTAGGGATTTAGTGTTGAGCTCAGGTAATATGTTAACAGGTTTTGGGTGTTTAATAAACACTTAATGACCGTTAGTCCTCAATTAACAAAGGATTAACGGTGTTATAGATTTAAGGACTTATGATGAAACTGATTTAACATTAAGGGATCATTTGGTATTTTGAAGGTTTTATCGTCTTGTGGGTTGACCAATGTTGACCTTTGGTTGAAACTTTCCCGTCTCTTGTGTACTCTTTCTGCTCCCGTATCCGTTTTTGTCTGGTTTTGGCTCTTTTCTTGTGATATTTGCAATATCCGTACCTACACATTCACAAAAGACAAAATACACATATACAAGTATAATTATGCACATTTTCATCTTTTAAGGGTTTGTTTTTAGTATAAAACGGATATGTGATTTCTCACATATCAAAATTCCTCAAACTAAGTGATTGGCGTGTCCTCACGCGATATTATATGCTCTAAAACCAAAAACTCCAAAACCTCCCCAACTAATCCTTTGAAAAGTAGTAAAGTCTTTTGTGGAGAAAGTTAAGAAATCACAAGTTTTAAAACACCTCGCTTTCCTATTTTCAAAGATTTTTCTATTTTCATAATTTCCTACTTACAACTTATTCATGTGTGACATAATGTATTGCTTTCATTATTCATTGATAACTTTTAGGATCACGACCTTTAAGCATTCACAAGTTTGTTTGGGGTTGCCCCCCGAATAAAAGTTGGTCCACTGTCACAATTGGAGTTTGGTCTATAGTTCCTCCAATTATAACTTGTTGAGGTCTTAACAGCAGATCCCTAATTTTCCTTTACAGCATTAGAATGAGACATTTGTGCTATAGTTTTTGTAAAGGGTCTTCTTACAGATAAAGTATTTTGAAAAATCCCTTCTTGATTAATTTGATTCTCTGTGGTCTTTTGGGACTAAAACTGGTTTGAGATCTTGGTAGGTACTTAGCTGTCTAGATCTAACAGTATTAACATTAAGACTAACAGCATTAACTCTAGGCCTAACAGAATTAATATTTGTCCTACCAGTATTAATATTAGGCCTAACAAATTAATAATTAGAGCCTACGCAGCATTAATTTTATTACTGATCTATGAAACAAATTTATAGAGTATTGACCCTGTTTGCATTTGTCCATACTGGTTTTGCCATCCCATTACCAGTATTAACAACCCTCTTAACCTCAGCTTCTCTTGCCTTTTTCTTTTCATAATAGTCACAATCTTTAATCAAATGACTTAGACTACCACAAACAAAACATTTCTTCTTAGTGAAAGAGTATCCTTCCCCTAGTTCTCTTTCCATCATAGCATTCCAATTCTTCCTGTTAACTTTAGGTGTTGTTGTTCTTTGATTGGTTGCCTAGGAGTTTTTATGTTTGAGACACAACTAGGTTCAACTTCTTTTGATTTTGGAGCAGACACACTGTTTTGTTTGTTGTTATAGTGAGACACAAAACTTACTTCTGAAGGTATCGTGAGATCTCTTATTCAAGATCCAACAGAATGTTTTCAGAAGGAAGATCCAATATGATTACTCTTGTCACTGCATTAGATTAGGACAGGTAGAAAAGTTCACTGTGAATCTATCATACTATGACACCTGGGTTCTGGCTCTTAGGGTTCCCTTTTTTTACCATACAACAAAAAAGACTCATCACTTCATCTTAGTTTGTGAAGGAAGTAACGTCTCCCACTTAAGGATGATGGTACACCTTAAAATTCAATAGCTTATAAATCTACTGTAACAGGGTTTTCCAGTGTGAATCCTCTTTTGAACACTTTAAACACAGAAAAGTTCATCTCTTCCTCAAAACTATAGAACCCTCACTGTTAATTTATTTCAAATCCTCAGCCAACTTTACCCTTGTTTGAACCAATAGCCAAATCTAATTAATCACCAAAAGAGTTTTTCCCCCTTTGGAAAAAAAAGAATCTTTCCATAATCTATATGTTTTTCTGCAATGTTCCTTTTCTTTTAAAGCTTCATTCCTATTCTCCTATATCTTTTACTTATCATCTTTTTCATATATTGACAATAGACCTGGAATGTAAGCTTTTCAATTAGAGAAAAGTGCTATTTTTGAAAGTAACAAGTTTGAGCTTCTATTTTCTTACAGTTTTGACTAAGTCAAGATTTGTGGCTCTTGATCACCTAACATGATTCATGTTGTTCATCACACAGTAATTTAAGAGTAAAGTAAGAAATCATGCAAGTTTAGAACACAAATTTACACTCATTGCTTGAGCTGATAGCCATAAGTGCATGGATTGTCTCTTCAACTGCAGTATGTTACTCCCCAATTGAACAATGCCCATCATCTTGTCAGCAAGACCATCTGATTCTTCACTTGCTTCCCAGCTTCTTTGATGTTGATATAAATGAGTCTCTCTTCTTCTTCCATCATGTGTCCCCCCTTGCTGTACAATTCCCTAGCAAAGTGAACAAGTGTTGTGACAATTGAAGCATTCAAAGCTTCATTTGTCAAAGCCTACATGTTGTTTTTTCCATCCACGCAACTCTCCTTCCTAATTTCTTATAAGAAATTCTTCATTTGAATACAATTATTGCAATCTGCCAATTTAAGTCCATCTCTTTAATGTCAACATCAATCAATTTGTTCCAGATCTTCATGAAGTAAGTCCCAGTCCTACTGATTGTTTGGGTCAAAGAGGGGAATAGATAACTTATCGGCAAACTAGCAAGAACTTCTTTTTTTAGGAATATGGGTTGAAGAAGTAGAAGGAGTCAAGACTGTAGTCACCGTAGTAAGAACTAGAAATAACGTTTATTATGCTTGCATTGCTTTGTGAAACAAAAGCAACATTTTGAGCACTTGAAGATGTTTTTGAGGCACCTTGGATTTCTTGCTCAAAAACTCTAAGGTTATTGTACAAATCATCAATAGATAAAGTGTCAATCTCTGGTTTAGTTCTCATAGTCATTGCCAGATTTAGACCATGCTGCGGGCAAAATATCTGAGAAACTTATGATTTCATCCTCAGCAGATACTTCATGCACCATGAGCTTATCCAACTGAGAAAGTAATACTGTTGGAATCTGTCATATCCCTTTTTCTCTAACCCTTCTGTACATGGGATATTTTAAAAATGCTTCAAACTGTTGTTTTTGAAACAGCTTTCTGCATTTTCTTTGAATTTGTAATGACCACCAAACCTAGTTCTATGGCTTCCCAGATCTCTTTTGCATCATTCCATTCCAGAAACCTTCTCATATGCTCCTTGGGAATGGCCATCAGATATTCTTAGCCTTCCTTTCCTTTTCAACAGCTTGAATTTCTGCAGCAGTTACTGGTGAAAGTATTCGAACAATACCATCCTTTCCAGTTGAAATTCTTTTCTTGGAGTTTCCATTCTGAATTACCTTCCA
This sequence comes from Tanacetum coccineum, assembly GCA_026074375.1. Taxonomy (NCBI): domain Eukaryota; kingdom Viridiplantae; phylum Streptophyta; class Magnoliopsida; order Asterales; family Asteraceae; genus Tanacetum; species Tanacetum coccineum. The sequence continues at coordinate 2,030 of BQNB010013434.1, read as the reverse complement.
AACCTCATTGTCGATGTACTCCAGTAAGCTCCATACCATAGCCCATATATCATACTCCTCCTTTTTCAGAATTGGGAGTTTGATATTTGAGATAGCAGTTGTTTGAGGAATGACTTGTTGTTGTTGTTTAGGTGCATCACCAGTATCTGATGCATCTTCATGGTTTGATTCTTCATCATCTACAGAGATAGATTGTGAGAACGTCAATCATTAGCAGTTGAGACATTTTGTAAAGAATTGTAGGAGAGTGTAGTTTGTGGTTCTAGTGATTCTTCTTTCTTAGAGTCCCTTTACACAGGCTCTAATACCACTTGTAGGTCCTAGGTTTAGGATCTATACAGCCTTTGTAAGACGATAGCTAACTTGAATAAATCCAAAATCAGCTATGTGAAGAATTGACTATGAGTATCAAGTGGTAATGCGGAATCTTAACACAAGAATTAGAAGGAAAACAATCATACTAATTTGCTATTAGCCTCTAATGCTTCTATTGATATTTCCAATCCACTACATAACATTGTGCCATAGAGGATACCTTTATACACCAAGGAAACCCTAAATGGCTTTACAAACTGTGAAAAGATACTACATATCTTTCCTAAGATATCTCCTCCCTAGAATAACTATTAGCTTTCTGTTTCAAAAACAACTTAACGTAAACAGACTTAACTAAATACGACCAGTACTAAATCTAGTACTGCTACTCTACACAGTACAACATTAATAATGCCAGACTTAACTTAGGATACCTAGCCAGTATTGAACTTAGTACTAGCCATAACTAACTAATTACACCAAGACTATAGCTGTTATACACCAGTATTATGTCTTGTACAATCTATTTCCCACACTTCCATTTGACTTTCAAATGCCATCGGCTCAAGAGAAGAAAAATGAAAAGCGTAATGCACAGGATCAAAACTGTGTCCCTCACTCCCGAAGAAAAACATTGTGAGAAAGAGATAATGCATCCTTAGAGGATAATCTCACATTTGATGGAGAGTAAAATCTTCTCCATAACTCGGGGTTCAAAAACTTGTCCTCGAGCATCATATCATCATTATCAGGGGGGGGGGTTCATCTAATAAGCCTTGTGGTTCATGATTGAAAAACACTTCGGGGAAGAGATTATGGGTGGTGTTATGCAAAATCTCAAGAACGTCTCCCTCCGAGTCATTAAAAGCGTCCAGAAAAGCGTCGATCTTATTAATCTCGCCTCCTGGGTCGAAACACTCATCCTCATCGAAAAGAGGTGTGTTAAGTAAAACTGGCTCATCAAAATTAGAAACATTGGAGTCCTTGCTCTCGACATCCTCTAATATCTCATTAAAAAGAGGATTAATGTCACTAGAGTTGTAATTGTCATCAAATTCAAAAAGAGGGTTTGAATAAACTTGAAAATTTTCTTCTTAAACATCCTCCTTAAGAAATGATTCATCATCTCCCGGTGGAGGTAAGCAAGCTAGAGCAGGTTCATTGATGAACCTCTCGGGATTAGGATCAATCGTAATCGTAGGTGAAAAATTTGTTGACGGATCACGGTTAAGCAACAATTCAATTTCTCTAAGATCGGCTTTAAAATCAACATCCTCATTTCCCGGGGAATTGTGTTAAAAATTCTCTCGTTTGAATTTATCGATCATGATTTGGAGATCCTTTCGTCTTCGAAAGTTACGTCTTTTGAAAAAAATATAAAAATAATAAAAAATAAAAAGTAAAAAATATTTTTCTTTAACTTTTTATTATATGTAGAAGATTAATAAAAAACAAAAATACAAAAATATTTGCTCTTCCGGATTTTTCGATTTTTATTGTGTTCTCTTAAATATTAAAATACAAAAGCAATTTAATTCTCTTACTAGAGAATTTGTGAATATCCATTAATAAGTTCCCGGACTTAAGATTAAAAAAAGGTAACCGTTTTGTGTCACTTACGAAAAAGACGCACCTCTTTTGTGAAATAAGCTATTAGGAGGGTTGTTCCACGGAACTACGACCTAAAGGGACAAACGTTTTTAAGGCGATTCGCT